>CM062819.1:54037246-54286123 GCA_031772625.1 Pinus tabuliformis | reverse complement strand
TCTTACGCCATTGCTCCCCACTCGAATGAGGAACCCTTCTTTCCTGCGAGTTTATCAGAAACAAAATATACGTGATTTTCACCAGTTTGGGCTTACGTCCACCCCGAACAGCCAGTCCTTCCTTTTTATATCTAGCAAAATGAAGGGACACATCCTATAGCAAATCCGGTGTGTAATATCCTCTGTTTTCTCTCACATTCTTGGCTCTCTGTTTCTCGCTCGAAGAATACACTTCTATTACACAGCCTCAATACAATTCCCTCATACAAAGAGAGGGGGTTGCCTTTTAGGGCAAAAAACCCAACTAAACATAGGTTCTACTGTCATATCATCCGCCTAATGAACGGCCCAGATTGACTAGAAATTACTATACTTTTACAAGGCAAATTTACATCTGTTTTTAGCTTCAGGGGCGCTACCCTCGAAACCCCTCCGGGGGACCGCTGGCCCCCACAGAGCCCCCATCCGGGGGGGATGCCCCCCCCCCCCCCCCCCCGGAACCCCTGCGAGGGGGACAAGTCCTCCCCGCACCCCCCCCGTGAGGAGGGTGTACAAACTTCTTGGGGTATACATCCGGCTCAAACAAAGACCTCTAAATAATCATGCTCCACACCCAACATTTTTCATATCCTCTATCACATTGTGTAACTATATTCAACACTCCAAATAAGTTCACACCATTTTGCATCACTTTTTACATTATGATCTACCATACTTTTGTGTCATTATACATAATGTTGGTGTCAAATTGGAAATATTGTGATGTAATTAGGTATTTTTGTGTCATGGTTGTCATATTGCATACTTGTGTTTGATCCAATTTGCAGTGTTGGTTTCATGCCTTATGTTCCATCTGAAATTACACACACAGGGTTATTTTCATGTCTTAGTTTTGTTGGTTAGATTCTTGGGTTCAGTGTTTGTGTTGGGTCATGTCATGCTTGTTGGGCCATCATGACCATCCAAGTAATGCGTTGAGGTAATCAAAATTGTGAAAGTTGTTGACAAATAATCAAGAGGAGAAACTATTCATATCATATGTCATTGGAAATATTTCAAAGAGTACTAAATGGTGGAAGCATATGTTATGTAAATTAAAGGTGTTGTTGGCTTGTTGGGGCCTGACCCAGGTTTGGAATTAATTAGCCAAACAAATCCCTATACTACTGGCCCTTTCGGCAACAGTCTGCGGAGCGCGAACTGACGTCTCACTCGAAGTAGTATGGGGGGGTGCTGGAACCAGGTTTCTGCACCCCGAAGATGTCTGAGGGGTTGATTCGATCCAACTATTAGTCCCTTCGCGTAGGTTACTTTGTGCACTTCCCTATCCTTCACACCCTGATATATTCGCCTTCGTGCAGCCCTAACCAAGGGTTGTGGGGCTTCTGTGCTGCTAGAGCAACGATCTACACTATTTCCCTAAGTCACACCCGAGGTTTTACTTATCTTCTTGCACCAGTTAGTTATCTTCACATAAACATATGCCTTATGTTATATTTACTTACACAACACATTCATGTGAGTTCGCGCAACAAATAAACAGTAAACTTGTAATTCATACCCAATAATACATAAAACAGAAAAAGATACACAAAAATATGGTAAAACTTCTCTTTATTAATGCTCCCAATGGTTACAGACTCGACCTGCCTTGTGCACTCAGCTATAGGGGTCCGCGCACCCAGCTGTGGACTACTAGGCCTTTGTGCACTCATCTTCAGAGCATTCTCCTACTCTACGACCCAAAGACACAACTTACACTTCGACTCAATGCTTCTATTCCTTCTATTCCATTCTTCGATTAACTTCACTATCCTCTACACTTAGAGCCTCGCTCTATTTATACAATCCCATGGTCCGCAGACCATGGATAGATCTTTCAAACCGACATTACATTACAAAAACAAGGGCGAACAACATTGTGACTCTATTATGACTTTGCGCTCCGTGCCCACAAATCGCGGAGTCTTTACAATTTACTTAGCCAAAATTTGGGCTTTAAGCCCCAAAACATGCCTTGGGGGGATTCTACACCTAATAGGCCCCCAACACAAACATCGTGACTCGCCCTCGAGTCACTCTGTCGGTAAGGAGATCTTCGCATGGAGACCCTCCAACTCTGCTCAAACAGCTGCAAGGTCAGCAGTGCACTGAGCAGCTGCCTATTGAATCTCCTGTACACATTGTTCCAAGACCGTGGTGTCGGAACTGCTTCCCTGGATCTGTTCCTACATCCCCTGCATATGTTTATAGTCCCATGCCTTCTTCCAGCTACTTGGAGCACGAAGACTGTGCTTCTATCAACTAGTCAAATAACTGGGCCACCCGTGTATGGCTTCAATCAATTTCCATTCACTTTGCCTAGGAAAGGTTCTCCATTTAGTTTTACCAGCTGCACCGCGCCTCCATCTATGACCTCCTTAACAACATATGGTCCCAGCCAATGCATTCTGAACTTTCCCAAGAATTTATCAAACTTACTGTCATATAGTAACACTAAATCATTTACCTTGAAGGTGCACAACTTAATATGGCGATCATGCCAGGCCTTTTCACGCTGCTTTTGTACTTGCTGATGGAAGCCAGCCAGGAACCATTCCTCTTCAAGTTCTTCCAATTGCGTGAGCCTCTCTTCTAGGGCTCCACAGTCCATCATACTTGTGAGTGCTACTATGCGTAGACTAGGCACAATATACTCCATTGGCATGACAGCTTCCACACCATAGACCAACCAAAAAGGTGTTTGTCCCGTCAGTTTCTTGCACGTTTTCCTATAAGCCCATAGTACTGCAGGTACGCGCAGGTCCCAATCACTCCGCTGCACATTGCATACTTTGGTCAGCACAGTCTCCAGTATTTTTTTAAATGCTTCTACCATCCCATTGGTTTGTGGGTGATACGGTGTGATTTTCTGATGATACATCTAAAACTCTTCTTTCAGCGCGCTGATTTTTTTGTTCAGGAAATGTGTACCACAATCGCTCATCAAGATCTTTGGACATCCAAATCGAGTCAATACATGTTCAAACAGAAACTTCACAGCCATGTTGGTTGTGCAATCTTTTACCAGTTGCGCTTTTGCCCAACGTGTCAAGTACTCTGTCGCGGTGATAATGTATCTCGTTCCCATCTTTCCTTGAGGTTTGATAGGTCCTACAAAGTCAATTGCCCACTTTTCAAAGGGTTGCAGCATCATTTGCAGATTCAAAGGCATCTTGTCCCTCTGTGATGGTTTACCTGTTCTTTGACATATATCACAGGCCTTACAGTGTGCTTTTGAATCCTGATGAAGGGTTGGCCACCACAACCCTGTGCGAAGAATCGTTTGCATGGTCGCTTGCCCTGCATAGTTTCCTCTTGCAGTGCCCCCATGTGCTTCCACGAGTATCTGACTTCGTTTAAATTTAGGTACATACCTTCGCAGTATCTTGTCATTTCCCATCTTATATAGCAGCCCCGTGATGACAGAAAAATCTATCGTGCGCACCACTAGTTCCTTCTTCTGTTAGACAGTGTATTCTTTCGGCACAATTCCTGTCGTCAAAAAGTGGATTATATCTTCAAAGTGTCCATCCGCTACGCGCACAACAAAGATATGTGTGTTAGGTAATCCTTCCTCCAAACTAGTAGGTTCCTCTCTCGTTTCAATGTGCGACAAGTGATCTGGTGCCGCATTCAAGTGTCTAGGCTTCACAACGACCTCAACATCATATTCTTGGAACAATAAGAGCCACCTGCATATGGGCCCCCCCAACACAAGCTTATTGACCAAGTATTTCGGCATGGAATGGTCTATATACATCTTGAAGTGTCCCCCTAGCAAATAGTGTCGATATTTTTGGAGCACGTATACCATAGCCAATCCCTCGCGTTCAGTGGTGGAATAGTTCTTTTCTACTTTAGACAATCTATGACTCATGAACACAATAGGGTGATCCAAGCACTCTCCACCCTGTTACACAGTAATTTCTCACTGTCTCCCTGTCAGTCACCCTACTGTGTCAGGAGTTCAGAATAATCAAGTTCATGCCTCCTGAACTGGCCAAAAACCCACTTTTCCAAAGTTTTCATCATCAGCGCGTCTGTTATTAAAATATCCGCGCTGACTGGCGCTCCATAACAGACCGCATGCGCTGCCAGCGCGGAAGCACACGACTTTTCCGCGCTGGTCGAATTTCATGACCAGCGCAGCCTCTGTTCATATTGAGTCGCGCTGACATGGCCCTGTCCATTATTGCTTTGCGATGTCAGCGCGCCAGACCAGTTTTGCACCCGCGCTGATCCAGTTTGGGCGAATTTGTTCCAACAACCAGCCTTCCAGATAACTACAGGCTTGGTTGTTGGTCTTGTGAGTATCGCCTCCCTTCTATGGCATGTCTGTTCGACCCTTTGCAACTACTTCCTTTGAAGATAAGCTCATCCTTCCACCATTCAAGGAGACTCCTTCTCCTATTTAAACCTCTACCATTACCATGAGCAGCTAGTTTGGATTGTGTGGAGATTATAGTGCTCAGATTGCTGCTACTATAGGTAGTTGGTGTGATAAGTGTGGAAGTGCTAGATAGCTTAGGGAAGGTTGTCTTGTGTGAGAGAGAGAGTTTCTTGTATTGGGAGATTCATTTCCAAAGGTGAATGCTTAAGAGACTTGCTGACTGGACCCTCCTGAGAAGGATATCGACGTCAGAACATTTGGTTGTACTCTTCTCTGTTATTGATTAATAATAGATGACTACTATTATGGTTCCATTCTCATTTTTCTCTGCAATGGTTAATGTGAATTACATCCTTTCTGACTGATGTATAGTTGCTTTTATTAGATTTCACGCTTGTGTTTGTCTTTCTCTTCGTGTGTGCAGGTATCTATTCGTGGAGATCGCGGGGGATTGTGACCGGCCAGAGCGAAGGAGCGAGAGCGGCATCTCTTCATCAAACAATAGCGTTGGAATCCAAGTAGGTGTTCTTTGCCTACCTTTTAATCGCAATTAGGAACTTGCATAGTAGCATTGACTGATTGTTGCTAGACCCATTCTGGGCTAGTAGGGATCGCCTCTATCCGTAGAGGGGATTTACCTCTCCAACAATTTGGCGACTCCACTGGGGAACATGCCTTTTGTCTCTTGTGTCCATTTTTGTGTTTGAGTTTGATTGTTCTCTCTTTTCAAAATTGGAGATTAGTTCTCTGCTTTTAGACTTCCTGGTTCAGTCTGGGAGGTGTATAAATTGTTTAAAGAGTTCTGGCCTTGGTTTGGGAGTTTTTGGCTTGATTTTGCCTCTTTTTTAACCTCAGCGCGGTTTATATCAAAACAGTTGCGCTGACAGCGCATAGCTGTTTCTTTAAACCTGTTGTCATCGCGCTTGTACGTAAAACAGTCGCGACGGTTCTGAAATCGAACCAGCGCGCTTAAGTCGTGTCCTTCCGCGCTGACAGCGCCAAGTTGCTACGCGTGTCTTCTTGTCAGCGCACAGTTGCTGAGCGCTACCCGCGCTGATCCTGTAAAATTGGATTTGTTTCAATTTTTACCTCCTGAGCCTGTTGATTTGGCTATCTCCAGCTCTTTCTACTTGGTTTATGACTTGATATTTATTGTTTGAACTGTTACACACTTGCTTGCAAAGTCTTGACAAACGAATTTCGTTTTTGTGTCCCGTGACCTAATGCCATCATCCAGTTTCCACTGGACTGACCTTGTTTTGTTCGCTTGTTCACTTGTTCGCAAAAGTCCGTTGGTGCTTGCCTTTGCTACTGCGGAAACCTTCCTTTTTGCTTTCTTTGCTTGGTTGTTTAGGTGGTTGTCCTCGAACCAGTCCTTTGGTTGTTTCGGTTACTCCTCGCCACCCAAACATAGATTACAATTGCTTGGGTTCAACCAGCTCTTTTCACGCTTGTTGTGTTTTCATTGAGTGATTTTGTTTCCTTTACTCGGTGTTGTTGTCTCTCAAAATTCATTGTAAGTGCATTGTGCCATTGAAAAGGAAATCGAACTAGTATCTTTTGCATTCAATAGTTAATCAAAGGAAGAGCATTTTGTTGATTTGCATTCTCAAAAGGAAAGTCTCATTTCTTTGTCATTAGCTGCATTAGATTGTTTGATTGATTGAGTTCGTTTTGTTTGATTGAAAGCTCTTAAACCCTCTCATAGTTAGAATTCATCGAACAAAATGGTGTTCTTTGGCATATAGCTTGCATCTAGGTAATTGTGAGAGATCACACGATAAGGCCTGAAATCGAAACTTAAATTCAAGATCAACCATAAAATGAACTGAATAAACCTAAAAACGCATTGGAACTTAACGCAAACATCTAGAGGTCTAGGTTAGAGACGTGTTCCGGCGTCTTTAAACATAGTCACTATTGTTTCACATTACGGTTGGGTGATTCCTCCTTCTGTGACTCGATAGTGGTCTAACACGGACTGTGCTCCCACGTACCGTCGCGTATATAGGGAGACCCCCCTAGGCTTTTATCCTTGATCCATAGGAAGCCGAGTCTGCCGCCTTGCGAACCGAACATAACATTCGGGAAGATTGGCTGCAGTACGGAAAGTCCTTGGTTCTCATACGATTGCCAAGGTGTATAAGCAGTTTTACGGATTGCTTGGTAAACCCTTTGCCTAGAGTCTCCAGAGTAGTCACTTTTGATCCTTTTCGGACTCCCTAAAAGAAAAGGTGCCAGTGAGCGTCTTGTCGCTTCGTGCTCATTAAATATTCGAAGGAGACTAGAGTCATCTTTTCGTCCTTTTCTCGACTCTTGAAACATGAAAAGGTCAAGTTTAGTTCCTGCGTCTTAAAATTTATTTGGCCACGATTAACGTTACCTGGTTAGATCTTGTGTGCGTTAGCTTGAGTAGGCTTCTTTTTGTTTGCCATGGCAACTTTTCCAGGGTTCACCAACCCAAGTTCCCCTCCTGACGGGAATCCTGGTCATTGCCCTCCTCTTGGGAATGTTGGTGCTCCTTATATGGCAACGTTATCCCTTCCGGGGTTAACTGTCGGGTTGCCTGTTTGGTTGTTTTCAACCTCTTTGGTCCTTGCCGTGTCGGCTGCTAGTCCGTCAGTCCCTCCACCTGAACCACATCATGTTGATCCTAAGGTGGATCTCTCCCCTTCGACGCCTACTTCTACGTCTTCCTCTTGTACTTCGCCTGGTGAAAGTCTTGATTCGAATAACTAGGTGGCTAAGAAGAAGAAGAAGAAGACCAAGAAGAAGAAGGCTCCCAAGGGAGAGGCTAGAAGTACAGCTCTTACTCCAAGTACGCCTGAAGTTGGGCCACCTTCCGCTCCTCCACGGAAGGTTAAGTTTCCTTGTCGATTATGCAAGGAGGACCATCTTCTTCGCGATTGTCTTGGAATTCCCAGGGTATTAGAAATATGGTCTCGCGATCCGACCCACCCCTCATCGTCCTCTGGAGCTCACGGTGATGCTACCTTATCAGGTGGGAATGGTAAGGGAAAAGGGAAGATTCGAATCCCTTGTAGACTTTGTGAGGGCAATCATCCCCTTCACCTTTGTCCACTCATGGATAAAGCCTCCAGTGTCTTGGAAAGTCTCCCAGCTCCCTCACCCCAACTTCCCGTTGGATATCAACGTCTTTCTGCAGTTGCAGATCATCCGCCTCCCGACAATGAGATTGGTTCACATTCTTCTCTTGTCCAGGCCCCTCTTCCCGAACCCGGCTCTGCCCAGCCTATTCCAGACCAACCATTGGTCGGAAAGAGTGTCGACTCGAGTCCGCCGCTCGCTCACTCTGTTTCGGAAGAGAATCATGCTCACATTCTTCTCGTCTCTTCAGATTCCCCGGAGTCCCGAAATGACTCTCCTAACCCAGCTGCTCCCGAAGGTTCTCCTTCGTTCCCTTTAGCACCTGGGGGCAATCATATGATTCCCCCACCAAGTAGTCTGGTCGCTTCCTTTGATTGGAATCGCCTGGTCGCCGGTCGCCTTCCATCCCATGTGCCTTTCGAGATTACAGTACTTGCCTGTGATAAGGCAGTACCTGGCACTGTTCTGGATGAAGGTGCATCGGTCAGTCTTATGCCGTACACTACTTGGCAAGCTTTAGGTTCCCCATAGCTCGGGCCGGTCACGCAGAATCCGTTGGCCTTTGACGGAGGAGCCTGTCCATCTCTAGGAGTTCTCCCGAAGTTCCCTATTACTTTGGGAGGAAAAACCGTCTATATAGACGTCTTGGTTACCCAAGGTGTTTTAGACTTTAGTCTTCTCCTTGGTCGCGACTATGTTTACACCATGGGGGCACTTGTTTCTTCGCTTTTTTCGTGTGGTCTGCTTTCCACACGATGGAAGAATTGTGACTGTCGATCAATTGTCGTTCGTTAGTCCCCCAATGCCTCCTGCACAGTTGTCGCCCCCTCCTGGTTTTTATCCACCAGTTGTATCTGCCCCACCGCAGATCAACTACGTGGCCACCTATCCCGTGCCTGTATCCAGTGATGACGCCGTCGTGCATAGTGTCCCGGGGGCATTGGGCCCTGACTTCCAAGATATTTCCCTTCCACCGGGAGTGGCAATCTTGGAAGCCCCGACTTCGTATTCATTATGATGAAGTTCGGGCGGAGCATAGTTCATTTTCCTATGTCAAGCTCCCTAAAAAATGAAATTGGGTCTGGTTGGAGCATAGTCCCTTTCCGATGTCAAGCTCCTTAAAAAAAATGAAACTGGGTCTAGCAGAGCATAGTTCCTGATCTCGTGTCAAGCTCATTAAAAAATGAAACAAGGGTTATGAGGATAGTTCTTTTACTGTGTCAACCTCATTAAAAAATGAAACAACTCCCTTTCCCAATCGAGTCTTTTGATTAAGATCTCATAAAATACAAGTCGAGTCTTTCCTAAATCTCGAAAGTGAACCTTCATTCCATCCACTTTGTTGAATGCAATGAAGCTTGGGGGGCATGTACCTCGTTTTGCGTCATTATGCTGGGGGCATGCGAACTTATAACAAGCATAGTTTTTCGTTTCAAGCTTGTGTAAACATGAAACCGAATCCAAGCAGAGTTCTCCATGGTTCAAGCTTGTGTAAAAATGAACCCATACCCGATTTACATCTCGTGATTGCCATTTTTATCCGCTGAATTCTGCAAGATGAGCCTTGGTTGTTTTCATTCCATTGCTACCATCTCTTTGGCCGATCATATGCTCTCACTTGGTTGTTTATCCTTTCCTGAGGAACCGCAGCGATGAGTGGTTTTGTTAGCCAGCCTCTTGACCATTACATGTTTTGAGCAGTTCCACTATTGCCGGAACCAGTTGCTACCCTTTATACCACTCATTCCTCTAGGGCGAGTCGCCTTTAAGCTCTTTTCTGACTCGTAAAATATGAAAAGATTGCCGAGTATTTTTCCCTTTTTGACTCGTTAAAGGGAATAAAAATGGACGTCGTCTTTAGGCTCTTTTTTGACGTGAAATAAGAAAAGATCGCCGAATCCCCCTCTCAGCTCGTTAAAAGGAATGAGAGGCGGTCGCTTTTAAAGCTCTTTTTTCGACCGTTTAAACTAAAAAGATTGTCCGGGTGTTTGTCCTTTCGAACTCGTTATTGGCTCCAAAACGACGTACTTCCTACCGCTTTTTTACTTTTTCGGGTCGAAGTCACTATTTACGAAAAGTACTCCTCGATCATACTGATCGGGCGGTTCTTTCGAGCATGGTTTTATACTTTTTCGGGCTCGAGAGGCACAACTTTACGAAAAAGGACCCCCCTGGAGTTTTATTTTCCGCTGTCTTTTCAGACTCTCTAAACACGAAAAGACGCCGAGTTTTTCCTTTGTCAGACTCGTTAAAACTTGATGACATCAGGCATTGTCAAAATGACGCTTTCCAAGCATATGCTATCCCCGTCAAGCTTGTCGTTAAAAAATAATCGGGGTACCTGCCAGAAATGGTGGGGAAAATGGAACTGTAATAATTGTCGTGTCGGCAGTATGTCGCTCTTGAACATGGCACTGGTCTCCGTTCGTGTCGGGTGGGGATTTCTCATCTTGTTTCACACTAGCCTCCGTGGGTTCGGGTTATCCTATTTGACCTCTCATTTGCTCATTGCCTCGTCATCATACCCTCTGCTCATTTGATGTCAGATACTGCCAAATCCACTGTCGTGCCGCCGATATGTTCAAGAGAAGTTGACCTCTGCAACAGTGCAACCTCATCTGATATCTCACACAAATCATTTTTACCTCTGTCTCGTGTCGATGATGTGGGAAACATTATGGCCCACCTTCGATCAAGGTCACTTCCTGTCGACTTCAGCTCATTATCTGGGAAGGTGACTTAAAGACTCCCTTCAGGTGCCTTGGAGCCTGCATGCCTCAATGGCAGGTTCTTCGTGTTCGACACGAGGTTTTCATCATTGGCCTCCGATCGAATGATTCTGTGGGTGTTCGACGCCAGCTCATTGATTCACACGCCGCGGTTTGTACCTATAGTACCTTGAGGACCATTGTCATTATTGGTGGTACCTCTCGCGTCTGTTAACAGTTTTCATCATTGACTGGTAATCAGACGATGTTCATGCATGTTCGACTTCAGCTCATGTATTCACATGTTTGGACTTGTACTTTGTTCGGGTCGGGACGGAGCGCAAGACCCTGGATCCCTATCTGTTATGATCCAGGCTGCGATTTTGTGGATGATCATTACATGACTCATTGATGGATGGCTGCGCCCATACCTGAGTCTTCATGGATGGCTACGACCATACCTTATCATTACTATGGTCTCTTTAGCTGGGTGGCTGCGTCCATTCCACAGACCTTCTTCGCATGTCTTTTGGATGGCTGCGCCCATGCCTAGACTGCATGTACTTGATTATCAGAGATATTCGGTCCTTCCTGGTGGTGTTCCAGTTCGGCAAGTTTTGTAAAGCATTTCACCCCTCCCACTCTCTCGGTCTTCATGCTTTAGGGGGCATCTGTTACACAGTAATTTCTCACTGTCTCCCTGTCAGTCACCCTACTGTGTCAGGAGTTCAGAATAATCAAGTTCATGCCTCCTGAACTGGCCAAAAACCCACTTTTCCGAAGTTTTCATCATCAGCGCGTCTGTTATTAAAATATCCGCGCTGACTGGCGCTCCATAACAGACCGCATGCGCTGCCAGCGCGGAAGCACACGACTTTTCTGCGCTGGTTGAATTTCATGACTAGTGCGGCCTCTATTCATATTGAGTCGCGCTGACATGGCCCTGTCCATTATTACTTTGCGATGTCAGCGCGCCAGACCAGTTTTGCACCCGTGCTGATCCAGTTTGGGCGAATTTGTTCCAACAGCCAGCCTTCCAGATAACTACAGGCTTGGTTGTTGGTCTTGTGAGTATCGCCTCCCTTCTATGGCATGTCTGTTCGACCCTTTGCAACTACTTCCTTTGAAGATAAGCTCATCCTTCCACCATTCAAGGAGACTCCTTCTCCTATTTAAACCTCTACCATTACCATGAGCAGCTAGTTTGGATTGTGTGGAGATTATAGTGCTCAGATTGCTGCTACTATAGGTAGTTGGTGTGATAAGTGTGGAAGTGCTAGATAGCTTAGGGAAGGTTGTCTTGTGTTTCTTGTGTGAGAGAGAGTTTCTTGTATTGGGAGATTCATTTCCAAAGGTGAATGCTTAAGAGACTTGCTGACTGGACCCTCCTGAGAAGGATATCGACGTCAGAACATTTGGTTGTACTCTTCTCTGTTATTGATTAATAATAGATGAATACTATTATGGTTCCATTCTCATTTTTCTCTGTAATGGTTAATGTGAATTACATCCTTTCTGACTGATGTATAGTTTCTTTTATTAGATTTCACGCTTGTGTTTGTCTTTCTCTTCGTGTGTGCAGGTATCTATTCGCGGAGATCGCGGGGGATTGTGACCGGCCAGAGCGAAGGAGCGAGAGCGGCATCTCTTCATCAAACAATAGCGTTGGAATCCAAGTAGGTGTTCTTTGCCTACCTTTTAATCGCAATTAGGAACTTGCATAGTAGCATTGACTGATTGTTGCTAGACCCATTCTGGGCTAGTAGGGATCGCCTCTATCCGTAGAGGGGATTTACCTCTCCAACACACCCTCCTGTGTTAGTACCGCTCCCAGTGCTATACACGATGCATCAACATGGACATGAAACTCCTTATCCCATTTCGGGAAGACTAGGATCGGTGCAGAGGCCAATTTCTCTTTTATTACATCCAGGCTCTTCATGCAATCATCATTCTAGCATAACGTGACATCTTTTTTCAATAGCTTCTCCATCGACATGGTGATCTGGGCATGTCTTTTGATGAACTTCCTGTAATACCTCGTATGTCTCAGGGTAGCGTGCAAATGTTTGACACTTTGCAACACTTCCAAATTCAAAATTACTGCAATCTTTGTGGGGTCTACCATAATTCCCTGTTTCCAAACCACATGTCCCAACAAGTTCCCAAAGGGAACGAGGAATGTACACTTCTTGAGGTTCAACGCGATTTGGTGTCGTCGGCAGGTATCCAGCATTAAGCGTAAGCTTGCTACATGGTGCTTAACCAATCAAAATACAAACCAATCATCCAAATAAACCTCCAGAAACTTGTGGATATATTCCTTGAATGCTGCAACAACTATGCGCGAAAAGATGGCCAGCACGTTCTTCAACCCAAATGGCATAACAGTGTATTGAAAGCAGCCCCACTCAGTCGCGAAGGTGGTCATGCTCCTATCTTTCAGTGCAATTTTGATCTAGTGGTACCCTGAGAACCAATCAGTAAAAGAATATGCTTCTTGCCCGCCAACATTTTCCAATACTTCATCTGTGAACGGAGTTGGGAATGGGTCATACACACACGCATCATTCAACTTTCTGAGATCCACACATATTTTTATCTCAAATTTTTGCTTCTTTTCTTGCACCACCATAGGGTTTACCCAATAGGATTCTTCCACTGATTCAATGGTTCCAGCTGCAAGCATCTTGTCTAGTTCTATGCAAACCTTCTCCTTGTACTTCATATTCAAGTAGTAAGGCCTTTGCTTAACTGGATTCATGTCGGGCTTTAATGTGATCCGCATCATTCTTAAATCCCTAATGATTCCTTTTAAGTCCATATTATTAGTCGGGAATAGGTCCTGGTACTCGCGGAGTAACTCAGCAACCTTATCCACCATCGCGTCATCCTAGTAATCACCGAGCATTGCATACTTAGGTTCGGCTTCCATGCCAATGTTCACCTGCTTTGTCTTTACCGACGCAGTTATGTCAGGGTCTTCAACCAGTGGCCCTTGAACCTCGGGATAGCCTTCAATTTATGGAATGTTAACTTTTTGCGGATCCTCATCGTCTTCTTTAGTATTTACATTGTAACACTCCAGCGCACAGCTCAGTTGAGCTGCCCATTCAGTCTTAATCAATTATATTGGCTCCTGGGGTATTTTAAAGATAATTGTTTTTACAGCTTGTAGCACATCATCAACAGTACCCCACCAATGATCCTCAAATGTGAAGGTTAACAGGAACCCTTCGTGCAAGATATCCCATTCACTCGTCCCATGGCGGAGCTCCATCTCTATATACCAGTTCATGGGTATAACATCTAGGGTATGACAGAATAGGTGTACCCACTTAAGTTGTGGCTCTTCCCCATAGACCTTTGTCCACTTGGCAAGGTGCGCGCATGGATCATCCTATCCATCATACTTGTCTTTTAATCGCATCTGAGGCTTCCCAAATTGCATGTGCATCATCCTCCTACATTGCGCTAGTCCTCAAAGCTTCCTTGGTGTGTGACCCACCACCTCGAAGGCGTAGCACGTAGTACCCATTTCAAAGCCTCGAAGTGTTGTTGTTCTAGAACTTCTCTTTTGAATATGTTCAGGAAGTCATCTACCTCACTTAACCCATCATACGTAGGCAGATGCCTTACCTCTGTCGATATGCAGTGCAACGATCTCGTCATCATGTTACAGTTCAGTGTGGTTACCTCGTTTAATCGGTTCGGCCATCGCTCTATTTCTTTGTCTGAATCCAATGTACAAGAGCTTTCACGCTCCCATGAGATTCGTCTATCCACAATGGGATCAGTCTTTCTCTCGTCCGGTTATCTTGTAGATGCAGTACAAGTCGTCGTCACTTTCATAATTGCACACTCGCTCCATGTAGCACAATCCTTCTGCAGAGTCCAATGGTATGACTACGCATAGAGACTTTTTCTCAAAAATCATCTTGCACTTCTTCAGATTTATCACCCTATTCATGTTAGTGGCCCAGTCTATCCCTAATAGTGCAGGGTAGAGATTGTTGTCATCAACAATCTATATGACTTCAAAATCTGCTAGCGCACTTGCTCCTTCAATATCTACGGTGATTCCCTGCAATCTTCCCATAGGTAGGATCTTTTGTTGGTTCGCCATTCGTAGTTGGATAAGAGACCATTGCAGTGTAGGCCTTCCCATGCGCTCCCATGTCTGCTTCGGCAGAATGTTCGCGTCTGATCCTAGGTCCAGAATCACTTGGTCCATCTCATATTCCCCAATCTACGTGGTCAATCTCATCTCTCTTCCCATCCTTGTCGCATGCTTTCCAATCTTCTGGACTACACACGGTCCTCCTAGTGTAGCCCTAATGCATCTATTTATGAGTTCATGCAGTCCCTTTATAGCCTTACTATCACGCAGCAGCTTCATGCATGTTTCCAGGAACGTTGTGAGCATCGATGGGTCCATGTCTAGCTCTGGTTTGTATTTGCTTCTTGAAGTGGAGGCATCAGCGAAGCTCTTTCGAGATTCCATGAAGGTTTCGTTAGCGCACTCCAAATCAAACTCGGGTTCTTTTGTCAGAGCCTTGTGAACCCAAGTACTATCTTCAAGCTGCTTGCCTTTGTCATCCCCTGTTGTAATTCCACTTTGGAGCATAATGTTCACATTAGGGTCTTCCTCACGCGCATCTGATCTCATAATTTGTAGGTTTTGAGTCGGGGGAGGTTGGAGCACTCCCTTGCCGTGCAACCTTGCTATCAATGTAGGAAAATCCTCCATCTCATGATCAAACAATGTACAATATAGGCATGATGGATGCATCAGATTCGTACAATCGTGGGCATAATGTCCTAGCCCTTCACAATTGTAACATATCAGTTGTCTGTGACCTCTTCTAGGTCCTCCTCCACCTCGGCCTCATCCATGCCCCTGAAATCCAGTTCACGCCATCCCTGCGTTCTGGTCAAAGGGCCGCATCAACGTATACTCTGTAAGTGGGAGTCCTATTCATCATCATTTCATAACTTCTAAAAGTGCGCTCATCATGTCCTACTGATCTACAAAAATTACATAACAACTGTTGTGAATTCTGTGTGTACTTCTGAAACAAATGGCAATTGTCCGTAGCATTCTTTCCTCCTATTTGACAAATCACGCACCACAATGCAAGCACCGTGTTGGGTCCTGCTTGTGCCTCTGGTATCAATGGCATCAGTCCTCCTCCTGCGAGGTAATTCACGAACACTGGGCAGTGGTCCTTATCATGACCCTGACCCTTACATTTAACACACCATACCTCGTCGCACACTTCCAGGCTAGCTATCCTATCTTGTTTCAAACTATGCATCTCAAGGAACAAGTTTTTCAACTGCGCATGGATCTGCTAAACTCCCAAGTTGGGATCCTGTATCGGGGTCTCATGCAGTCTCATCGTGATCTCCAAGGCCTCAACCTGAGTTGTTAGCCTCTGTTGTGACAACGCGTTTCTTAAATGCAACGTTAGCGATGCTACAAACCATTCACAGTGTTGTTCATCCATCAAAGTCATGTTAGCTTCATGAATTGTGCACTTCAGTCTCTGATCCAACTCCCAAGGGGTCTCGCCTGGTAGCACTGTGATCTCCTTGAATCTAATGATCGACTGCACCTCTGACTTTGGCCTGTTAAATTCTATGTTCAACGCAGATTGGATATTCGTGATCCCTGCATTTGGATTGTCATTGGAATGCTTAATATACCAGGTCAGTGCACGCTCCTGCAAAGTGCTTGTTGGCCCTCAGTTTTGGTCTATTTTTGCTTAAGGAAACTTACTTAATTCTTATATTTTCCATCACATCCATCTCATTTTGATGTATTTTATGCATATTCAGATATTTTATTTTAATTTTGCAATTTCTAGAAGTTTTTATGAAAATTGAGTTTCAAGTGCAATTTTGGACAAAATCAAAAATTCCCATAATATCTATGTGGATGACATATTTGCAGGACACTTGGGCTCGAGCTGGATACATGAATGGAAATCCTGAGAACTAGGACTGAAGTAACTCCAATTGGTTCGGTCAAAACAAGCTTTATTAGGCCCGGTCAAGGCTGGTCAAACATGACTAGTCACCCAGAAAATCCCTAGGAAATAGGGAAGTTTTATGATTTCATGGGATTTTCCATATTTTTAGTGATAGATTGGATGGATTCGACTTGGATAGGTGGATATGGATAGATATAGTTGTTAGAGATACCTTAGATCATTTTTTTTCATGATCTTCTATTTAAGCCAAAACTTTGAAGGCTTATGATATGTAATTTTTATATAACATTATGCCAAGACATTTAAATATTGGAGGTTAATTAGAAGAACTTGTTCTACTTTCATTTTTATGTTCATTAGTGTAGATGAGTGCTTGAAGTTTCAACATTTGATAGCAGCCTCAAGTGTGCAAGGAAAGGGTGGAAGGCCCCCACTCCAAGCTAAGTACACTTCATTATTAAACTAGCTTAATTTTCATGAACTAGTTGCTTTAGATTTGTTTACTTGTTTTGTTTCAGATTTGCTTATTTGAATTAATGTGTGATGATTGTTGAATGGATATTGGTTTAATTCTAATCTACATATGAAGGGACACACAGGAATTTAAGTTAAATTCCCCTTCTATTTGATCTTGAACTAAAACTTAATTTCATTCTCCTTTTCTTATTTGAAGTTATTTCTGCGTTTCTAGCTTGAAGCAAAGGTGATTATGATATAGTAGAATTGTGAAGAAGGACAATATGGTCCTCCTTAGTTATGAGCCTCTTCTTTTACATCTTCTGCACCATAAACCATTGTTAATTAGTGATTTGGATTTATTTTCATGAAAGTAGTATTGTAGGTAAGGACAACCTAGTTCTCCTAAGTTAGGAGCCTCATCCCTCACATATTACATAAATGAATTAAAAATTGTTAAAATAGGTTTATATTTGTAATATGTACTTCCTTAACTCTTCAAATTTTATCTTCTAAGCTTGGCTACATCTGATATCCATACACTGTGGACTTGCCTCCAAGTTTTACAAACCTGGATTGATAATTAAATACTTGTGTTAATTTGTGTTAATAAATTAGCTCAACATTTTGGCGCCGCTTCCGGGGAATTATCAACATAGTCAAATAGAAGATAAACAAAAACACTAAAAATTTAGTTAATATAAATTTCTTTTAGTTATGTTTCTTTATGCCTAGAAATAGAGATCCTAAAAGTAGATTCCCAAAACAAAACCCCCAACAAAAAAATAAAATAAAAAATAACTACAAAATCCATTTGCAAGACAAGATCTTAAAAAAGGATGTTAAAGAAATCATTTACAGAAGGAGGGTATGCCACCACAAAACTATTCTTAAGTCCTTGTCCTCAATTTAGAATGCTCACTAGGGATGAATCTTTATGTCAAAGGATAGAAGAGCAACAAAACATCCATGAAGATGATCCACTGGAAGAGAATCTAGAACTTTCTTCTTGCTATCTTTGTGAGGAGGTGAATGAGTCATGGATCATATGCAAATAAGATCAAACATTAGAGACATAAATTGAAGAAGTTCTAGCATGTATATCACAAGATCCCTTGTGCATACAAGATTTTGAACAAGTACCACAAGAAGAGTTTTGTGCTATGACAATTAATGAGAGCCAAGCAAACAAAGATCATCTTAAAACTTGGTGTCAACTAGTCATTAGCTCACAACACTACTTTTTTCAACATTCTTTCTCATCAAATCTTTATGATCAGATAAATTTTCATGTCCAAACATTCATTAGAGTATATTTTTCAAATTTTGATATGAGTTTACCTATGATCTTGTTACGAAAATGGATGCATTAGAAATTCTCTTATACTTAAGAGAATGAATTATTTTTCTAAAATAGAATAGGATATAATAGAATAAATAAACAAGTAGTATGAATTCACAATAAGACTTCCATAATAATTTTGTTTCAAACTGTCATGAATATTTCTTCAAATCATTATTCAATATTCATTTAAAAGGACTACATGGCAAAATGGTGGAATCACATTGATCCGATCTTTATCGAAGAAGTTACACTTCAAATAGTGACTGTTGGTCTAGTTAAAAATTAACAAGCAGCTCTATCAAACATTGCACTCCTTATAATTTTTACCATATTATTTTAAACCATTTTGAAAACCTATTTATACTAGAGGTATCCATATGAATTCACTTTAACTTGGCTTTGGAATCACTCTAATTGGATATAAAATGAGTATTTTGTAAGCAAAATACTACTGGAGGTCTAGGCTGGCCACCATTCCTCAAGGGGTAAACAAATGAATTTTCTTTGTATCATATTTGGACTTGTTTTCTAAGAAATGCTTGTAATTATTTACATATTACTTGGAAGAAGAGAGACTATACACCTCTCTTCCTCCATCATCTAATATTGTATTGTTGGCAAGTGCTATGTTTTTGCAAGTCATAGGAAGAATGAAGGAGTGAACTCCATGGATAAAGTACTTTTCAAATTCAATTTTAAATTCATATTTAAGAATATGAATACAAATTTTCAAGTCAAAGCAAAGTGAAAATTCCCCTGATGTTGAGTTCATCCAATGAAACTCAAACTCTTGAAGCTTGTCTTTAGTTGCTTACCAACAACACCAATCACTGTACGACATGATTGAGATCGAGGCAAAATACATGAAGTTAATAATCAGAAGAAGAAGTCAAGTTTTGTACAATAACAAGTCACATAATTTCCAAAGAAGCCTTTCTTAAGCCATATTGTTCATGATTTCATCCATCATCCATATTGTATGTTAAGCTCCGCGATCATGCATGTTGAAGTCCTAATTTATTATCTATCCATTTACTACTAAAACATGACTTCAGTATAACCTAATTTCATAAGATTTTCATACTTCCCTACTCCATTACACCCCACCTCCATCCAAAAAAGAAAAGAATAAAAAAATAGAAAAAAGATCAAAAATAATAAAGGAGTTTGGTTGTGAAAATCTAGGAAACTGGCACAACACAAACTTGAATTCATATCGGAAAACCAACTTGTTTGGTCAATATGAATTCTCTATTTTGTTTTATCATTACTTCAGCTTGATTTTGTAGGAATCATCCTCGAGAATAAGCAAGACTTGAGGACAAGTCTTCCCATCAGCAAGGGGGAAGGTCACAAAAAGAAACTTAGTTGTGCAGTCGAATTGACAACGAAACTTGTATTGTTGGCATTGGGACCTGAAATATTTTTGAACTCAATTGTAGAGGGACCTGAAATGTTAAAAAAAACATGTATATATTGCATAAAAATGTACATGACAGAAGGGACCTGAGTTATTATGAATCAATTACAGAGGGACCTGAACGACATTGACAATCAATGGACCAAAATCAATGAAGGATGCTAGAATAGAAGGTAGAAATAAATTCTATATTTAAATCTATCTAAAATATTTGATTAGATGACATCATCCAATATTGTCAAGTAGTAGAAGACATCATCCAATATTGTCAGGGAGTACAAGTATTGTGAGTACAAAATTTTGCTCTTGCAAATTCGATTTTTTTTTAGAAATTTTTAGAGCTTGTTAAAATTAAGTTAGTACTTGAATGCATATTCATTACATTACCTTCATCCTATACCCATTATCTTATACCTAATCTTATGAACATCCTACATTTATATTCTACATTTACCCTATACCTAATCCTATGTACATCCTATATTTATATTCTATATTCCATTCATATATTTCATATTTATTCCATAACCCTAACATTCCATAACCCTGAGTATTTTTCCTCAAAGTAAAAGGGATCAAATGGGATGTAATAAGTTGAAACCTGCACAAACAAATAAAACATTAGTACTATGGAAATAATTTTAAACATGACCTAAAAAATGGTCATTTTAAAATTAAAGAGGTATATTGCAATACATATGGAATAGGCACATTATGAGAAATAATCAAATCAACCAAATCGAAATGATTTATGTATTGAACCTATCATGGCGCATAAATAGGTAATACTATTGGCAATACAATATGATGGTAATACAATATGATGGTGTAAGGTTATCATGGCAAGCCCGATGGTAATACAATACAAACCCAATGAAATGAGTGATTAATGAATAACCAACAAAGGTGGAAGATAGGATAATGATTCATAAAATCAACGTGGTAACAAAGTAATTCACCTATGACAGTCAAGGTTAAATCATGGTATGGTGAGTTGGTATGTAGAGGGACGGCCACGAGAGCATTATGCAACGAAGTTTGTACATGACATTCCGGTCAGAGGATAGCAAACCAAATAACAAAACGGTCAAAAACATTTTGAAACACAGAGAAAAGCCTATGCATTTAACAGTGAGAGCTCTGCCATTTTTGAAGCCACAGACCTCAGAACCTTGAATTTTCTTTGCCATCACAGCCGTTCGAGGCTCAGAGAAGACAGTAGTAAGCCATTGGCATACACTTGAAGGAAGTAAAAACAGTTTGAGAGAGAAAACAAACTGAGAAAAGGGAGACAGAGACATAGCACTAAGGAACTAGAGAGATAAGAAGGGTAAGCTGAGAAGACTGATGGAGGAGGTGGAGTCAGTTAGCAAAAATCTCATGAAGAGCAAAGGTAAGTGCAAAATCTGATTCATTTCCCTTAATGCAATGGAGATTTTAGAGGAAATATCAGGATTTTTCGCCGAGATATGGACTGTCGATCATTTATTTAAATTTCGTTTGTACCACCAGTTAACAAACAGGGGTGTTTAATAGTGAGAAACGATATGAAACGTAGATAATTGGGCCACGAAACAAGGAGATCATGACACTTCAACAACAGTCAGGTAAATCGATTTCGATCCTCCATGAAATTGCCGAGTTTGCTAATAAAACGAAGTGTTTATACAATGAATTTAATTGCACAAACAGTGGGCTTAATTGCACAAGTAATGAACTGTGACATAGCTTCAGGTTAATGTATGATTTGTTAACTGTAGGATGGAGAAAATCAAAACAAAACTTGGATGATAGATCCAGATCTTCCACGAAATTTTGAAACAGAGTGTCTTATTAAATTTTGATTGCATGTTGAGTAATGAAACGAGAAATTTTTGTGTAGTTTTGAAACATGTAGTTTCTGAAAAATGCATAGTTCGCCGAGCTTAAAACTACACTTGTGTTTTCAATTACATAAACATGTGTTTTTATGATCAGACAGTGTGACAGAAGAACGAGTTTCAGTTTGATTGCATAAAGGAATTGGTCAATAAAAACAGAGTATTGGGCTTATATTTGAAGTGCGCAAAGCAAATTTGTTGAAAGAAATAGTTGATTGCAAATTCACATTGCATGTTGATTGTATAAATAGTGAAGTAAAAATGTACACACAGTGGCCTCAATTCAACAATCAGTGAATGAAGAAGCGACTCTAGTTTGATGTCATAAGAATATGTTAAGAAAAACGAAAATTGAAGGGAGGAATTATGATATGATTTCATTTTTTTATATATACATATTTCTTTTCCAAAACAGAGTTCAATTTCTTTCTTACAGAGGTGTGTATAAAGATGGATATTTGGTTTGCATGAACAGAGCAGAGTGTTGATAAACAGGAAAAGTATTGCTACAGAGAGAGACGGGGATTAAAATGGACTAGTTGATTGTTCATCAAGGGAAAGATAAGCCTCCTACAAACTGAACCAAAAAGGATTTTTATGCATGAATGTTTGTTATTTGTCATTATTAAAAATGAAGTTAATGACAGTAGAAGGATATAGGAAAAATAAATATGAAAAACAGAAGGTCAAGGCTACTTTGTACAAAGAAGAACATAACACAGGGATAAACTATCTATTAGAGGCAGCACATCAAGAGGCATCAGGGTCTGGAACAGGATGCACAGCTAGTGGGCCCCAGTATTACAAAAATAATGCTGCAACTCCTGAGACTCCCTTCTTTAATTTTATCAACCCGGTAGTTTGTAACAAACTTGGAAGCGACGGTGCTGTATGCACAAGTACTAGCTCTTGCGCAACTGTCACTTGGTCAGCTGGCACAAGTCCACTAGGGGCTCAAGCCAACTTCTATGAGCTCTAAGAAGAATATTTTTAACCGATGGATGGAAGCTAACTCGAAGGAAGCTAATCTGCTTGTAGAAAGAAACTCAAAGGCTGAAAGAAAACGCAAACCCTAACAAACCCTAATTTTACCAGCTAGCCCTACTAATGCAAGAAAGAGGATGCAGGCTATTGGGAGAGATGCAATTGTCTTCTAAGAAGGTCAAATGCATGTGTCTAAGATACTTCTATGGTAAAATCTAAAAAAAAAAAACATTTTTTTGTATTTTTGAATAAGTTGTCAGAATTATCATGCATGCGATTTAATTGTTTTTGACTGTGCAGAGGTGGATTGGCGAGAGGAAATGCTTGGAGGAGGTCAGGAAGGTTTGGAGAGGGACTAAGGGGTCCCTAACACCCTTCCAGAGAGTTTCACAGAGTTTGGCTATCAAGAAACCTCATTCGTGAGCTTCTACAGGAAGTCTACAGGGGTTCTACAGGATGTTCTGGAATTTCTACAGGATGTCTGTAATTTTTCTACAGGATGTTCAGAAATGGGATTTTGGAGGATGGATGGAGGAAGAAAGATGAAGGAGTGGGTATGGAGGTGAGATAAGGGTGTGAGGAGGTCCAGGACTTGGGGAATGGAGCTGAGAAGTGGCGAGGATGGTTGGATTTGTTCAAGGAGAGGTAGAGCAATGTTGCACAACAATATGGGAATTTAGGGCAGAGTGAGAAAATGGAAAACGTAAGGCAAGGATTCTAAGTAGAGGATGAAGCAGGTGGGATTGATGGAGAATGGGTAGATAAAGAAGGATAACAGGTGCTCTGCAAGTTGTTTTTCAAACGAAACAAACAAGGATTTGGAAAATCAAAGACCTAGTTACGTTAGTCTATTCTGACCTAGATAACAAAAAAAAAATGGAACAGAAGTTTATTTGTACTGAAATCATGTGAAATAACTATGCAAAGAAGCAATCAAGAATCTGAACATGTAACCAACTTCTGCAAATAAAAATCGAACACTAATGATTGCATGGCGAAGCAAAGACTGTGTTTTTGTTGGCAGCAAGGTCACCTTGATCCCAGCTCCTGATCCCACTGAGGGAGAGGTGAAATCAGAGGTGTTTGATGGCCTTTTTCTGAAGATCTTCCCTGTTATTAACCTATCAACTCAATCTGAACATGAAAATCCTTTTTAATCATCAAAAGTAACCTAAACAACAAAACAAGATTTAAATCTAAATAGCAGATTTTATTCTAAGAATGCAGCAAAAACACATAAAGGTAAACAAAGGAGGTATTGGGCACTTGAGATGGGCCCAACCCCAAGAGCTACAGCCTCCTAAGAGAGATTTAGAGCTGGTGCAAAGCTGGATTCATCTTTATTGATCAAAAGAATAGTTACATTCCAAAAACTGTCCACAAGGAAAACTTGAAAATGTGTTGAAATGCAGAGCTAACCTACTGCCTAAAAAATGACTAAAATCGAACTACAAACTAGCTAACTTCTGCCTACAAAGTGACTAACTACAATGAGTCCCTAAGCCCTCTTATTTATACAAATTGAGGACCCCAACAGCCCTCCTAAACTTTAGGAACTCGGCTTCCAAAACTTGTAGTTAACAGCACTTTTACTAGCACTTGCTCGGCTGCCCTTGTGATAATTGATTTGGTGGCCCTTGAACTCCGAGCTGATGGTGGAGAATTCGAGGTAAGGGCCCATAAATGAAGGGGACACCTTCCTACAAATCCTCTCCCTTGTTCTTCCATGAATTTGTCTACCAAGTGCTCATTAAAACCTTTGATTTTGTCTCAAAATTGACTAAAAATCTGCACAAAGCACCCATTAGACTTGTTGGCATAATGACTAACCCAATTCACTCTATTAGCATAAATATAATAAAAAACATGCAATAAACTAATGAGAATGGTGGATTAAGTCGAATTAGGAGGTTGAATGAGCCCATATAATTATCCATTTTTGGGGCTCATTAACAGCAGGGATAAGAAGGTCCAAAAGGAAGAAACAAGCATGAGGACATGCTTGAAGATCAACAAGGGGGAGATGTTGGCCCTCAATTTTAGTCTATTTTTGCTTAAGGAAACTTACTTAATCCTTATATTTTCCATCCATTTTCCATCACATCCATCTCATTTTGATGTATTTTATGCATATTCAGGTATTTTATTTTAATTTTGCAATTTCTAGAAGTTTTTATGAAAATTGAATTTCAAGTGTAATTTTGGACAGAATCAAAAATTCCCGTAATAGCTATGTGGATGACATATTTGCAGGACACTTGGGCTTGAGTTGGATACATGAATGGAAATCTTGGGAACTAGGATTGAACTAACTCCAATTGGTTTTGTCAAAACAAGCTTTATTAGGCCCGGTCAAGGCTAGTCAAACATGACTAGTCACCCAGAAAATCCCTAGGAAATAGGGCAGTTTTATGATTTCATTGGATTGTCCATATTTTTAGTGATATATTGGATGGATTTGATTTGGATAGGTGGATATGGATAGATATAGTTGTTAGAGATACTTTATATCAGTTTGTTTCATGATCTTCTATTTAAGCCAAAACTTTGAAAGCTTATGATATGTAATTTTTATATAACTTTATGCTGAGACATTTGAATATTGGAGGTTAATTAGAAGAGCTTGTTCTACTTTCATTTTGATGTTCATTAGTGTAGATGAGTGCTTTAATTTTCAGCATTTGATAGCAGCCTCAAGTGTGAAAATCAAGGGTGGAGGGCCCCCACTCCAAGCTAAGTACACTTCATTGTTAAACTAGCTTAATTTTCATGAACTAGTTGCTTTAGATTTGTTTACTTGTTTTGTTTCAGATTTGCTTATTTGAATTAATGTGTAATGATTGTTGAATGGATATTGGTTTAATTCTAATCTACATATGAAGGGACACATAGGAATTTAAGTTAAATTCCCCTTCTGTTTGATCTTAAACTAAAACCGAATTTCAATCTCCTTTTCTTATTTGAAGTTATTTCTACATTTTTAGCTTGAAGCAAAGGTGATTATGATATAGTAGAATTGTGAAGAAGGAAAACCTTATCCTCCTTAGTTAGAAGCCTCTTCTTTTACATCTTCTACATCATAAACAATTGTTAATTAGTGATTTGGATTTATTTTCAGGAAAGTAGTATTGTAGGGAAGGACAACTTGGTTCTCCTAAGTTAGGAGCCTCATCCCTCACATATTACATAAATGAATTAGAAATTGTTGAAATAGGTTTATATTTGTAATATATACTTCCTTAACTCTTCAAATTTTATCTTCTAAGCTTGGCTACATCTGATATCCATACACTGTGGACTTGCCTCCAAGTTTTACAAACCCGGATTGATAATTAAATACTTGTATTAATTTGTGTTAATAAATTAGCTCAACATTTTGGCGCCACTGCCGGGAGGCAATTATCAGCATAGTCAAATAGAAGATAAACAAAAACACTAAAAATTTAGTTAATATAAATTTCTCTTAGTTATGTTTCTTTATGCCTAGAAATAGAGATCCTAAAAGTAGATTCCCAAAACAAAACCCCCAACAAAAAAATAAAATAAAAAAATAACTACAAAATCCATTTGCAAGACAAGATCTAAAAAAAATGATGTTAAAGAAATCATTTACAGAAGGAGGGTATGCCACCACAAAACTATTCTTAATTCTTTGTCCTCAATTTAGAATGATCACTAGGGATGAATCTTTATGTGAAAGGATAGAATAGCAACAAAACATCCATGAAGATGATCCACTGGAAGAGAATCTAGAACTTTCTTCTAGCTATCTTTGTGAGGAGGTGAATGAGTCATGGATCATATGCAAAAGAGATCAAACATTAGAGCCAGAAATTGAAGAATTTCTAGCATGTATATCACAAGATCCCTTGTGCATACAAGATTTTGAACAAGTACCACAAGAAGAGTTTTGTGCTATGACAATTAATGAGAGCCAAGCAAACAAAGATTATCTTAAAACTTGGTTTCAACTAGTCATTAGCTTACAACACTACTCCATTTTTCAACATTCTTTCTCATCAAATCTTTATGATCGGATAAATTTTCATGTCCAAACATTCATTAAAGTATATTTTTCAAATTTGGATATGAGTTTACTTATGATCCTGTTACGAAAATGGATGCATTAGAAATTCTCTTATACTTAAGAGAATGAATTAGTTTTCAAAAATATAATAGGATAGAATAGAATAAATAAACAAGTAGAATGAATTCACAATAAGACTTCCATAATAATTTTGTTTCAAACTGTCATGAATATTTATTCAAATCATTGTTCAATATTCATTTAAAAGAACTACATGGCAAAATGGTGGAATCACATTGATCCGATCTTTATCGAAGAAGTTACACTTCAAATAGTGACTGTTGGTCTAGTTAAAAATTTACAAGAAGCTCTATCAAACATGGCACTCCTTATAATTTTTACCATATTATTTTAAACCATTTTGAAAGCTTGTTTATACTGGAGGTATCCATATGAATTCACTTTAAATTGGCTTTGGAATCACTCTAATTGGATATAAAACGAATATTTTGTAAACAAAATACCACTAGAGGTCTAGGCTGGCCACCATTCCTCAAGGGGTAAACAAATGCATTTTCTTTGTATATCATATTTGTACTTGTTTTCTAAAAAATGCTTGTAATGATTTACATATTACTTGGAAGAAGAGAGACTATACACCTCTCTTCCTCCATCATCTAATATTGTATTGTAGGCAAGTGCTATGTTTTTGCAGGTCATAGGAAGAATGGAGTGAACTCCATGGATAAAGTACTTTTCAAAGTCAATTTTAAATTCATATTTAAGAATATGAATACAAATGTTCAAGTCAAAGAAAAGTGAAAATTCACCTGATGTTGAGTTCATCCAATGAAACTCAAACTCTTGAAGCTTGTCTTTAGTTGCTGACCAACAACACCAATCACTCTACGACATGATTGAGATCGAGGCAAAAGACATGAAGTTAATAATAAGAAGAAGAAGTCAAGTTCTGTACCATAACAAATCACATCAATTTCTAAATAAGCCTTTCATAAGCCATATTGTTCATGATTTCATCCATCATCCATATTGTATGTTAAGCTCCGTGATCATGCATGTTGAAGTCTAGACTTATTATCTATCCATTTACTACTAAAACATGACTTCAATATAACCTAATTTCATAATATTTTCATACTTCCCTACTCCATTACACCCCACCTCCATCCATAAAAGAAAAGAATAAAAAAATAAAAAAGATCAAAAATAATAAAGGAGTTTGGTTGTGAAAATCCAAGAAACTGGCACAACACAAACTCGAATTCATATCGGAAAACCATCTTGTTTGGCCAATATGAATTCTCTAATTTGTTTTACCATTACTTCAGTTTGATTTTGCAGGAATCATCCTTGAGAATAAGCAATACTTGAGGACAAGTCTTCCCATCAACAAGGGGGAAGGTCGCAAAAAGAAACTTAGTTGTGCAGTCGAATTAACGACGGAACTTGTATTGTTGGCAGTTGGGACCTGAAATATTTTTGAAATCAATTGTAGAGGGACCTGAAATGTTAGAAAAAAACATGTATATATTGCATAAAAATGTACATGACAAAAGGGACCTGATTTATTATGAATCAATTACGGAGGGCCCTGAACTACATCGACAATCAATGGACCAGAATCAATGAAGGATGCTAGAACAGAAGGCAGAAATAAATTGTATATTTCAATCTATCTAAGTTATTTGATCAAAGGACATCATCCAATATTGTCAGGGAGTACAAGTATTGTGAGTACAAAATTTTACTCTTGCAAATTCGAATTTTTTTTAGAATTTTTTAGAGCTTGTTAAAATTAAGTTAATACCTGAATGCATATTCATTACATTACCTTCATCCTATACCCATTATCTTATACCTAATCTTATGAACATCCTACATTTATATTCTACATTTATCCTATACCTAATCCTATGTACATCCTATATTTATATTCTATATTCCATTCATATATTTCATATTCATTCCATAACCCTAACATTCCATAACCCTAAGTATTTTTCCTCGAAGAAAAAGGGATCAAATGGGATGTAATAAGTTGAAACCTACACAAACAAATAAAACATTAGTACTATGGAAATAATTTTAAACATGACCTAAAAAATGGTCATTTTAAAATAAAAGAGGTATATTACAATACATATGGAATAGGCACATTATGAGAAATAATCAAGTCAACCAAATCAAAATGATTTATGTATTGAACCTATCATGGTGCATAAAGGGGTAATACTATTGGCAATACAATATGATGGTAATACGATATGATGGTGTAAGGTTATCATGGCAAGCCTGGTGGTAATACAATACAAACCCAATGAAATGAGTGATGAATGAATAATCGGTGAAGGTGGAAGATAAGATAATGATTCATGAAATCAATGTGGTAACAAAGTAATTCACATATGACATTCAAGGTTAAGTCACGGTATGGTAAGTTGGTATGCAGATGGACGACCATGAGGGCATTATGCAACAAAGTTTATACATGGCATTCCAGTCAGAGGACAACAAACCAAATAGCAAAACGGTCAAAAACATTTTGAAACAATAGAGAAAATCCTGTGCATTTAACTATGAGAGCTCTGCCATTTTTGAAGCCACAGACCTCAGAACCTTGAATTTTCTTTTCCATCACAGCCATTTGAGGCTCAGGGAAGATGGTAGTAAGCCATTGGCATACACTTGAAGGAGATAAAAAAGGTTTGACAGAGAAAACAAACCAAGGAAAGGGAGACAAAGATATAGCGCTGAGGAACTAGAGAGATAAGAAGGGTAAGCTGAGAAAACTAATTGAGGAGGTGGAGTCAATTAGCGAAAATCTCATGAAGAGCAAAGGTAAGTGCAAAATCCGATTCATTTCCCTTAATGCGATGGAGATTTTAGAGGAAATAGCGGGATTTTTTGCCGAGATATGGACTGTCTGTCATTTATTTAAATTTCGTTTGTGCCACCAGTCAACAAATAGGTGGCCTTTGGGTGGTGGAGATTGTGGCCTTGTGGCTCTACTTCTTCTGGGCATTACCTCAAGAGTTGCAGTGAATAGCTTCCCTTCTCCTTTCTACAACTTTAACCTTGTAAACATCACAATTTTGCAACCATTAAAACCCTAATTGCACAAACTCAAGAAATCTAGAAATTCAACCTTGCTCTAATACCAACTTGATCTATTTTTGTATGATTAGTTTTTTTGTTCTAATAGAAATTACATATTTAAAAACATGTGCTTTCTTCTTGCTTTTTGTGTTGAGGTTTCCTTAGTTGTTGGTGCTTACAAACAAGTAAATTTCCTTAAGTTAAAAAAGACATTCATGAAAAAAATATCTAAAAACTAATAATGAACAGAAAACATGTACAGTGCAGAAAACCATCAAAGAGACACATTAACACAGTATTTTTATGGAGTTCACCCCTCCTAGGCTACATCTCCTTGGTCTAGCTTCCATGGCTTGGACCTTTGTATTAGATCTATGGCTCTTGATACATGCACCAATGTGTTTAGAAGGTCCAAATTATCCAAGAACACTTCTTTCTGATCTCAATTTGGTCAAAAATTGCGCAAGATATGCTGCATTCAATTTTTCCTAGGAAACCCTGCCAAATCTGGAGAGACTCTAGTTAAGTCCGCCAAGTTTGGTGGCAGTTCCGGATTTGGTGGCTCCGCCATAAATGTTGCCAACTTAATTAACGGTTTAATTAAATTCTTAATGGAATTAATTAAATTAAGCGTGATTAGCATGCTAAGCGCCTATCGCTGGCCCTTGGTTTTCTAGTGCACAGTCACATGGGGTTGCATGGGGTGGGGGTTGGCTCCCACCAACCCTGTCGTCGGACTTAACTGTGCATTTAAATATGGGTGTGTGGCTATGCATTTCAAATCTTGCCACGGTGGTTTGTTGGTATGGAATAGACTTCGGGTGGGGGAGTTTATGGGTTCAAAGCCGCCTTTGCTCGTCCCATATGCTTTTGCCATATTAAATGTATACACCATATGAAACATATATATGCCATATTAAATTCAAACTTTGAACTTTCAACATATATTCAAACTTTGGATTTAATAATTAATGTTTAATATTTAAATATATAATATATAACACACATATATATAGTTCAAAAACTATATAATATAAATAATAACTATATATAATATATAATAATATTTAAATAAAAGAAAATTCGAATTCCACCTTGGAGCCAACTAGGTAATTTCACCTTCACACAACCACAATGGTGAATACGGAGGTGACACTTGTCACAACCCCATTGGGTGAAAACTGAAGAAGATTCCCCCTGCTGAGTGGACTGGTGACTAGACTTGCATGTCATTGTTTTGTCCCATTCTACAATTTTTTTTAGTTGTTTAAGAAAACAAATAGCAGGCCTTTTCTCCTTCATCCAGACCCCGTGTTCATTGAAATGAATTGCGTTGCGATCGTCTTGATGAGATGGACACAGTCTTATAGTTTTCGAGCCAATCTGAGAACTTTAATTTTTGAGCTAAATACTAAGCACCTAATCATTATGTGTCCAGATTACAGGGAGCTCAACAACATCACTATTAAAGATAAATTTCCCATTCTTTTCATTGATGATTTGTTGGATGAATTACATGGATCAATTTACTTCACCAACATGGATCTTCGTTTAGGATATCATCAAATTAGAATGAAGACTGAAGACATTCTGAAAACAACATTCATAACTCAAGAGGGTTGTTACGATTTTTTGGTCATGCCTTTTGGCCTTACTAATGCACTTTCCACATTTCAAGGTTTGATGAATTCCATTTTTAAACCCTTCCTTAGAAATTTTTTGTTATTATTTTTTGATGATGTATTAATCAACAACCAGTCTTGGAAGGATCATATTCGACATGTTGACAGGGTGCTCAAACTATTGGTGGAGAAACAATTATATGCAAAAACCTCCAAATCTTTATTTGGAGTCCAGGAGGTGGAATATGTGGGTCATATTATACCTCATGAGAGCATTAAGGTAGATCCTAAAAAAATTAAATCCATTAAGGAATGGAAAATGCCCATAACCATAAAGCATCTTCGAGGGTTTATTGGGCTGACAGGGTATTATCGCAAGTTTGTTAAGAATTGTGGGAGAATAGCGACACCTCTAACATCATTACTGAAGAAAGATGCACTTTCTTGGACTCTAGAAGCAACGAGACCTTTGAAAATATTAAAGAGGTAATGTGCCAAGCACGGTTCTTAGCTACACCAGACTTCACAAAAACTTTTATTGTGGAATTTGATGCTTTAGGAAATGGAATTGGTGTTGTTTTAATGCATAAAGGAAGACCCATTTATTTTGAAATTCATCCAATCAAAGGAAAATATTTACACAAATCTATTAATGAGAAGTAAATGTTGTCAATAGTACATGCACTAAAGCAATGGCGGACTTAACTAATGGGAAGACACTTCAAGGTAAAAAAATATCATTATAGTCTTAAATACTTTTTGGAACAAATATTATCTTCAGAAGAGCAGCAAAGATGGGTGAAAAAGATGTTGGGTTATGAATTTGAAATCATCTACAAAAAAGAGAAGAAAAATTTTGTTGCATATGCACTCTCAAGAAAGGATGAGGATGTGGAAGCATTGCTTTATGCCATTTCTATTATCCTACCTAAGTGGATAACTAAAGAAAGGGATGAATGGAAGAATGATGAAGAGGTGTGGTCACTCATTCAAAAGTTGCAGCAAGATCTGAGTATGTCTAATACATTTAGCTGGAAAAATGATTGATTACGGTATAAAGATCACTTATACCTTTGTAAGAATTCCCAACTCAAAAGAAATATTCTTTTGGAATTGCAAACCTCTCCCTTAGGAGGGCACTCAGGATTTTTAAAAAATTACCATAAGGTCAAGAAGGAATTTTTTCAGGGTGGCCTTAAATCTGATATTCATAAATTTGTGGCTGAATGTTTGTTTTGCCAAAAAAATAAAGTTGATACTGTCAAGCCAGGAGTAACTCCAGACCTGGCAGAAAAACTGATTCGTTTATTTCATTAGGTAGCTATTGTTATATACATGAATGTGACTGATCAGTTCATCTTCTTGATGACTGTTCACATTCCAAATTCACCCAATCGCAGAGGATTAGGTGTCAACGTTCCCCCCCTTAATCTGAAGGGATGTTGGTGAGTCCAAGCATCGTTCTGAATCATTCAAGATTTTCTCTTCCAAGCGCTTTGGTGAAGATGTCTGCAATTTGCTCATTTGTGGAACAATGACGGAGATGGATTGTTTTGGCCTCAACATGATGTCAGATCAGATGATATTTAGTATTGATGTGCTTTGTACGATCATGGAACTTTGGGTTCTTGGCCAACTTTATTGCAGAGGTGTTATCAATCATGAGTGGAGTTGATTGTACTTGTTTTACCTGCAAATATTCAAGAATTTTCCTGAGCCACACAATTACTTTCGTTGCTTCAGCTGCTGCCACGTATTCTGCTTCAGTTGTGGAATCTACTGGAACTGATTGTTTGTGTGATCTCTAGGAGATAGCTCCTGATCCAAGACTCATAGCATATCCTAAAGTAGATACCCCAGTTTCTTTGTCTCCATCGAAGTCTGAATCAAAGTATCCAATCAAGCTGAAGTCGTCCACCTGTGTATACTTGATTCCAAGGTCTTGAGTTCCCTTCAAGTACCTTAGAACTCTTTTTGCAGCAGACCAATGTCCCTCACAAGGCTTTTGCATGAACCTGGAGAGGATTCCAACAGTAAATGAAATGTCTAGTCTGGTAGTAGTGAGGTAGATGCGACTTCCTACAAGCTGTCTATACTTTGTTGCATCCTCAAATTCCTTTCCTTCAATAGATGTGAGCTTTAAGTTTTGTTCCATTGGAGTAGAAAGAGGATTGCACTCTGTCATGCCAAATCTGTTTAACAAATCTCCAATGTATTTCTTTTGAGAAAGAAATATGGATTTTGGATGTTGGGTTACTTCAATGCCAAGATAGTAATGAACATAGCCCAAATCAGTCATTTCAAAACTTTTCCCTAATTCCTTCTTTATGGATGCAATGTAGCTTTCATTGTTCCCTGTCATTAAAAGATCATCTACATATACCACAAGATACACAACTATTTTGCCAACTTTCTTGACAAATAAAGTTGCATCATCAAGATCAAAATGATTGAAGTTGAGTTTCAGAAGATGCTCAATTAGTTTTTCATACCAGGCTCGCGGTGCTTGTTTGAGGCCATACAAGGACTTCACAAGTTTGCATACTTTATGTTCATGTCCTTTCATAGCAAATCCTTCAGGCTGGGACATAAAAACATTCTCTTTTAAATCTCCATTCAAGAATGCAGTTTTTACATCCATTTGATGGACTTTCCAACCGTTCTGAGCAGGTAGTGCAAAGAGTGTCCGGATGGTGGCCCATTTTGCTGTGGGGGCAAAAGTTTCCTCATAATCGACCCCTTCCTTTTGTGCAAAACCTTTTGCCACAAGCCTAGCTTTGTTCTTGTCAAGTGAGCCATCGGCTTTGTACTTGTTCTTATAGACCCACTTGCAGCCAATTGGTTTGGTTCCAAATGGAGGATCAACCAGCTTCCAAGTGCCATTCTTTATGAGGGCATCATACTCCTTTTTCATCGCTTCTTTCCATTCATCATGAAAAGCAGCTTCTTTGAAGGAAGTTGGTTCAAAATTTGTAGACAAGTTCAATTCACAATCATAAGTAACATCCATATCAACAGGTGAATTAGAGTCATCTACATCACCTCCATTTTGTCGGTTTGAATTTCTGGTTCCTGTTTTTCCAATTTCATCAGGATGAACACTTTCAAGTGTCTTTGTCAGCCACTTTGGGGGACCTTTCTAAGATGGTCCAGGCTGCTCTGTTGATTGAGTTGGGACTGAATCAAGATTGAGTCTCCCAATTCTATCAATTACATCACTTAAAGCATCATCCGTTGTTGGAGTTTCATGCAAGGGAGATTGTTCTTCAGAAGAAGATTCCACATGTTGATCTAGTATAGGAATCCCCCCTTCAAGATGTGGAATCTGATTATCAAACTCTTGAAATGATTTCGTTTTTGTGAATCTATCCAAGCGATCAAGTTGCCGCTCAACAACATTGTCAGATTTGGATGATTCAAGAAAAATGACATCTCTAGATACAACAAAATTTTTATTTACTTCATCATAGAGACGGTATGCTTTGGAGGTGTTTGAATACCCCAGGAAGATACACTTACAACTTCTAGCACCAAGTTTGTTTCTATGTACCTTTGGTATCAAAGCATAACAGGTGGAACCAAAGATCCTGAGATGTTTTACCGAAGGAACATGTCCATACGACAATTCATAAGGAGTCTTGTTTCTTATAGCATTAAATGGACATCTATTCTTTATATATGCAACACATAGAACAGCATCAGCCCAAAACATTATCTTTACATTTTTGAAGAAAAGCATGGATCGTACCATATTCAAAATTGTTCTATTCATTCTTTCTGCTACACCATTCTGTTGGGGATTATAAGGTACAGTTGTTTGATGTTTGATCCCATGTTGGCGAAGATAGTTTTCAAATTCATTTGATGTATATTCTTTTCCATTATCAGTGCGAATAGACCCAATATGAGATTGTGCATCATTTTCAATCCATTTATGAAAATTTTTGAATGTTTGAAAAGCATCAGATTTGTTCTTCAATAAATAAACCCAACACATTCTGGTGTAATCATCAATAAATGTCATGATATATTTATTTCCATTTGCAGAAGGAACAGGCATTGGACCACATAAATCTGAATCAATGAGTTCAAGCTTCCTATGTGCTCTTGAATGTGAATCATGAAAAGACTGTTTGCTATGCTTTCCTAGAATGCATGCATCACATTGCTTATGTTTCCTAGGAATTGCAGGCAAACCAGCAACACCATTTTTCTTCAATAAGCGGAGACTGTCATAGTTTAAATGTCCAAATCTAGCATGCCATAATAAACTTGATGGAAGTGTACCTTCTTGATGATGAGAAATATATGAGAAATGTTGTGCATGAGCAGAGGTTCCTTGCAGTTTGAGAAGTCTTTCTTCTTCTATTCCCCTCATGACAAGTGAGTGGTCAGATGCTTTTCTTACCTCAAGCTTGCCATCAAACATATGAATGGAGTGACCTTGCTGGCGGATGTGGACCAAGGACAACAAGTTTCTCTTGAGCTGTGGGAGATATAGAACATGATCTAGAAGAAAGTCTGGAAGACCAGGCAGTTTAAGCCTGATTGTGCCAAGCCCTGATGGCTTGATTTTTGACTGATCTGCAAAGTATACTGCTCCATCAACATTGTCAGTGAAATCTTCAAAAAAAATCTTTCCTATGAGTCATATGACAGGTTGCTCCTGAATCAAGCAACCAATCATTTTTCGAAGAAGCAAGTGAAGCATTAAACAAATCTTCATTTACTCCAATGTTACATTGTGCCTCAATATAGTGAGCAGATTCAGGTGCTTTACCTTTGTTTGCATCATCAGTTTTACCTTTCTGCTGGTTTCTTTTCTGCTCAATTTTTTCCCATGGTAGCTTGCATGTAGAAGCATCATGTGATCCATTTCGTTTGCAGCGAATGCAATGCAGATCTGCCTTTTCTCCTTGACAATGTCTGCCCCCCGTGCCTCTAAGTATCTTCCTCTTCCTCTTCGTTCACCTCTTCCTCTTGTAGAATCTTGAGCAGGATGTTTTTCTTTATGAGCAAGGCAAACAGTCTCTTCAGAAGATTCAGGGACTGTCTTCTTTCCAAAGGCTTTCTCTCTTTCAGCAAACTTTTTCACAAGAGAGTCAAAGGTTATATCTTTAAGATTTCCATTTGCTTGTAAAGACTCAAGATAATTGGAGTAAGTAGGATAGAGTGCCTTGAGAAAAGCAATAAGAGGGATATCCAGCTCAACCTTAGTGGATTTGATATCATGCATTATGGATTTTACTTCAGATGCAAGAGCAAGAGGATCATTATTTTTCAGTTCAAGAGTGAAGAGTTTAATCATGAGCTGAACAACTTCAAGTATAGAATGTGAGTCATAGAGTTCTTTGAGCTTTTGTAAAGCTTCAAAGGCAGTTGAATATGATGAAATATGGCGACTTACTTATTCATTTACAGATGCTGCGATTAATGCATATGCTTTGTTGTTCTTGTTATCACAAATGACGAGCTCTTTGTATGATGTAGGCTGTACTGGGTCGTTGTCTCCTTCTCCGACACACACTCCCTTCCACAACTCATTGAAGATGAGGGTGTGTTTTATCATTCGGGACCATTCAGGATAGTTCTCTTTGCCAGTGAGAACTATTCCTACCATAGAGATGATTGAATGCATTCTGTAAAAAATACTTCTGCTAAAAAAAAACCTTCTGCTGATAAGAAATTTTTGCTGATAACAAACTTCTATTGATGTACAGTGAAATTGTACTCAAAAAGGGAATTTTTTTTTTTTTTTTTTTTAATACTTTACTGTTTCTTCAAATCCCTCCAAAGATCCTCATATAATATATCCACCATATTACATATGTACAGACTATTCAAACAACGTCCAAAAACTTATTCAAACAACGTCCAAAACACATTCAAAACTCAACACTCGTCAATATATATATATGTTGTTCAATATATATATATATATATATATATATATATATATATATATATATATATATATATATATATATATAGATATATATTTTAATGGGACAGCGCATTCAAAACATATGCTGGTCAATATACATATACTAAGAGCAGAGAGGAACGATACTTTTAAAACATTATGCTGGTCACTTTAATTTCTGCTGATTTTTCTGTTCAAAATTTCAACAAATTTTTACCCTAATTGCGAACTAATCTGTTGAACGCTTGCTGCCTTCAAAGCAAAGGGAAATCACAATCTAGAGCTCATTTTCATAGTAGATCCAAGACAGTTCAAAACGTATTCAAAGTTCAAAACGTATTCAAAGTTCAAAATGATAATATCACTGCGCATTCAACATTCAAGTGTTAATACGACTGCGCATTCAATCGTTGTGACCTTGTCGTCATCCCGGAGCGCCCAGACATGGATCTCTGAAACTTTGAAGTCTTGGAGAGCGAGCTTTCTACACGAGACTGCTACAGAATCGTGTTTGACAATACTCAGAATCTGGAAAATCTACAGAGAAATGAAAGTACAAATTACCTTTCATAGAAGGCCGATGGTAAACCGGCATTCCTTCATCTTCAATTCTCAATGCAAATCAGGAAGATTCGGTATCATACAGTTAGTTTCGCAACTTCATGTTGTTTGTACTGACAGAACTCATTTTTAATGATCCATCGACAATATGGTTCGACACAGCTACAAGAAGGTCCACTGACATGCTGTTATCGGCTTTCCTTCATCTTCAAAAAAACTTTGAACTGACCCAGCTTGACAACTTTAGCCGCACTTGATTTGATAAGCAATTGCCTACCATCGAGATGGGTTAATACGAATTGGAACCCACACAGTGCCTCCCTCAACGCGGCAACGCCAATTTTTTTTACTCCGACCTAACCGAGCCCAACCGGGTCAGCTTGACCTGGCAATGGAGTCGATAGAGTTCTTTGTTTCCATAGGCGCGGGGAACTTAAAAAACAAATGCTTGAATTCCAGCTCTGCCAGACGGTGATCTCTAGTCCATATCAAGCCTTTTTCTGCAATGCCTGAAACCCATCATTCCACCACCTGAAAAGGCCAACCTCGCCAATGTCAGGCCTATGTAGGTCAGAGACAAGCATTATGGACAGAGCGCAGTGGCAGAGGCAGATTATTTCAGAACAGAAGGGAATAAAGCAGAGGCAGAGGCAGAGGTCAGGACAGAGGAGTTACAAGCAGCATAATAGCTAAAACAAGGAGCTGGCTCTGATACCATGTCAGGCCAGGAGTAACTCCAGACTTGGTAGTTAGGTAGCTATTGTTATATACATGAATGTGACTGATCAGTTCATCTTCTTGATGACTGTTCACATTCCAAATTCACCCAATTGCAGAGGATTAGGTGTCAACAGATACAATTAAGACCTCGGGTCTGCTACAACCTTTAGCCATTCTAAGTCATCTTTGGGAGGAGGTATCAATGGATTTTATCATAGGTTTATCCAAGTATGAGGCAAAGAGTGTCATCACGGTGATAGTTGATAGAATTACCAAGTCTGAACACTTTTGTGCATTGTATCATCCTTTTAAAGCCAGAAAAATTGCTACTACATTTATGGAAACAACTCAAAAGCTTCATGGAAATCCAAAGATTATAGTAAGTGACAGAGATCCCATTTTCACTAGAAATTTTTGGAGAGAATATTTTTCTTGTCTTGGTACTCAATTAGCTCATATCTCATCTTATCATACTTAATCTGATGGGAAAACCAAGATAATGAACAAATCTTTGGAATGATATTTTCCTTTCTTTGTATCTCACAAAAAAACACAATGGGTCAAGTGGTTACCTCTAGTTGAATGGTGGTATAACACTTCCTTCCATACTGTAGCAAAAATGACCCCATTTATGGCACTTTATGGATATCATCCACCATCCTCACATCATCTTTAAGATAAAATTATAAGGTTCAAGCAGTGGAAGATCACATCGAGCATCAACAAAAAGTTCTCCAACTCTTAAAGGATGACATCACTCTGGTGCGGAATCGAATGAAACAACAGGAAAATCAACATCGAGTGAAAGAAGTTTTGATGTAGGTGACTGGGTATTTTTATGGCTATAACCATACAAACAAATGTCTCTCAAGCAAGCTAAGAATGGTAATATATTATCACCCAAGTACTATGATCCTTACAATGTGTTGCAAAATATTGGTATTATGGCATACAAATTAGAGGTACCTACATCTTCTCGAGTACACCTAGTTTTCCATGTTTCATGCTTAAAGAAGGTTATAGGTGACAAGTTTCCAGTTCAAATAGTGTTGCCAAAACTTGAAGAAGAAGGAAAAATCATATTTGAGCCTAAAGCAGTCACAGAAATAAAGAACTTGACAGCTACGAAATTGATCAATTTCAGAGTATCTCATTAAGTGGAAGAAATTACCCGTTGAAGATTCCAATGGGAGGATGAAAATTTTATACATAAGCATCTAGAACTACTCAACCGTTGAGGATAACACTTTTTTTGAAGGAGAGAGGCATGTTAGGTCCCTATAATACTAGTGTATCCCCCTTATTGTTATTGTTGTGCCCATGTAGCCCCCATATTTTTATTGTTGTGCACCATAAAATCCCACTATTGTTATTGTTGTGCCCTTACATTATTGTTGTTATGTAGGATTTGATTATATTGTGACCCCTTATACTCATATATATACAAAGGAGTTATTTTCACTTGTATCATCCTAGAATTTTTCATTTATATAATGTAAAGGAGGTTTCCCCCTCAAAGAGGATAATTTTTAAGTCATTGATCACTGAGTCAAGATTTAGTGGAAATGACAGCAAGGACCACTTGCTGACCATTCTAGAACAAATTTTGGCTACGATGTAGAAGCTTGGGGAGCAAGTAACTTTGGAATGTTGATCTCATTTTTTCCCTACTCATTTGACAACATGAAGACTTGAGAAAGGAAATGGAGTGTCTCTAGCTCATTATGGAGAATTTGGCACAAAAGGTGGATAATTTGAGCCTCAAAGTGGATGGAATTGAAGTTACTATGGAGACAACGACAGTTGGTGTTTTAAAGGAATTATTTGGCCTCTCTAACCCTCCCCTTTCAAGTGATCATGAAAAGAATCAGCTCAGCGGATCCTAGGAATAGCCTCTGGAAGAACCACCCCTGCACTAGATAGACACAGTGGAGGAAAAGCCAATCAACAATAAAAAGGTGGAAATGGAAGAAAGCAATCAGATAATATGATAATATTTAAATTTTTTGTAGAGTTGCTAACTACCTCAGGTTTTTTTGGAGGATATATAAAATAAATGTTGTAAGAATACTTGCATGGGAAATACCAAGTAGAAATTGAATGTTCAGGGCACAATTTTGGTCTATTATTGAAGAATAATTATCTTTGTATGTAAGGGTTTTGGATTGTACATGAAATGAATTAATATAGTCTATCTATCTCTTTTAAAAAAAATATTTAGGGAAGGGTAGGGGGTAGTAAAATGTTCTTATAGAAACTTTTTATTAAATGAACTTCAAACTATAACTAGTGCCCCCATATTGATCTGAAAATGGGGCTCTTAGGCTTCTTGTCTAACTTATAAGAACCTCTCGCACTTCCAAAGCTTTAAATTTTCCCAAGTCTTATGATTAACCAATGCGGAATTAAGAAATGCTTGAAAATATAGGTGTATGCTTATGCTTATTTTTGACTGTTAAGTAATGTAATTATTGTTGCTTATGATGATCTTTTAAATCAAAGAATAGTAAATAATGTAGCAAGTAAAGCACACACATAACAACAAGTTAATTAGGAGTTCACCCACAACTCCTGGGCTACATCTCCGTGAGCTCTAGTCAACTCGACTAGGCTCTCTGGGTTTATGGCAGTAGTTCTTTTACAAGTCTTTGACTCAACTCCATCAGTTTACACCGAACATGATGGGCTTACTTTACCATCTCATCCCTGGCTCTGAAGCTCTCGGCTTTCTGGCTCTGGCTCTTGGCTCTGGCTCTGGCTCTAGCTCTGGTTCTCGGCTCTAACTCTGGCTCTAGTTCTTTGGTTCTGGCTCCGGCTCTGGCTCCGGTTCTGGCTCTCGGCTCTCGCTCTTGCTCTTGCTCTAGCTCTTTGGCTCTCACTTTGGCTCATGGCTCTTTGCTCTGGCTTCTCTGAGCTCTTTCTCTCAGCCTCTGCGTGCCTCTGTGAGTCGCTCGACCTCCAAGCAACTCCAGCAACCTTCAGCAACAATACGTTGTTGTCAATTGAGCTCTCTAACTTTTCACTCGACCTCCGAGTGACTCCAAAGACTCTCTGTGCACTCAGCTCTTGCTCGTTGTTCCTTCCTCATCTTGAGGAAACATCCCTTTCACAATCACCCCAACCTTTGGTGTCTCTATGCCTCTTTCAGCTCTGCGGATGTGGGATGTTACAGTGTGAGCTCTCCGGCTCTGCTATGAGCTCCATGAAAGGAAAACTTGCTCTCTACCTACCCATCAATTGAGCTCTCCTGCTTCTTTGAGGCAGTCCTCCGGCTCTGCAGCTTCCACAACCATTTTTTTTGCGCATAATCATTCTTTCTGGATCTTTGGCTTCTCCCGCTCCCTGTCTCTTTGACTGGCCATCTGGTTCTGTGGCTCTATGGCTCCCATGGCATTACAAACGCATCATTAAAATGTCTACTTGCAGCGTGGCACAATGATTAGGGGTAGTTACAGAGGAATGAGGACCTTCCTATGCAGAAATCCCGCAAACAGGACATTTTTCCCAATACATAGAGATAGCCGAAAAATACACTATCGGGCACTGATTTCTGGACTTGAAATTCCATCAAATCGCCCCTATAACCCTATCAGGTCACCTTCCATCGCATATCTCATGTCGCAATCACTTCGGCGGCATGGCCAATGGCCAAAAATCCATTAAACGGGAAATACAAAGGAAAATTTGAATTCCCGAATTTGAAACTTTATGAAATCGGGCTTTTAAACCTCATCGGGTCTGGTCCTGATCACAATCGCAAGTCACAACGGCCCGAGGGCTTCTCCTTTTGGGATTGCCGACAACGATCCGCCAATATCGGCAATCGCAGTCACACTATCGCATCAGCCCAGGGCCTTTGCCTTATGGGTGCATATGCCTGCCTCCAACCCGATCCGCCGATCCGATCATCAGAGATCGTTGATCGGGGGTCCCTCCCACCTAACCTTAAGTCTTGGTCTCATGCGATGCAATTTTCCCTTATAAGAGTCTTTTGCCCATTTTTAAAGGATTTTTTCCTCTTTTCCCAAAGAACGAGGGGAGCTTCTCTTTGTGATAACTTCTTCATCTGAAGTCTATTTTCGCCCATTCAAGTTGCATTGGATTCAAAATGAAGGGGTATCTGCAATGAGACTATTTCTGAGAGCAGCCTATGACTTTCATTTTCCTCTGATTTACAAAGGATGTGTGCCATTTAGCACCTTTCACCTCTTATATGAAGTCTTTTAAACTTATAGGTTTATCCAGGATCCATTTTTTGATCACGCCTTCCCACTAAAAGAAATTTTGGACTCCAAAAGATTGATATACTGATCTGAATAGTAAATGAGAGTAACTCACCCTCTTCTTTCAACCTCCCTACACTTGCCTTTGCATAGTGCCTCTGAACCAAAGTTTCTGACCACTTCCCTTCTTGGATGGGCTGGTCTTCCTAGGAAGAATTGTCTTCCTCTTTGCCTTTCTGCAGAACTTCTACTGAACTGGTCATAGAAGGTGGTTTAAACTTCTTTGCCTTGATCATTGATCCAAGGTGGCTCAAACAAATGTGAAGTACATCTGCTCCAAAAAACTTTCATTTGTATCTGTTAGACAAGCTGTCAACAACAACTGTTAACAACAACAGAAATACAGACAACAATTGGATGGCCTAAACTCCTGCTTCAACAAAAGAAACAAATATCACATCTTATGAACACCTCCATGTCTTACATCTTCATGCAAATGATGGACTAGATAAGCCCACAAAACATGCTCTTAAACAAATGACCCTTCAAGTCAATCATGTAGAAAAAGACCATTAGGACTCTTTTTCAAAAGATGAAACACTTCATCATTATCTCCATTTGGAGACCAAGTTAACTTCTCCCAAGTCAACATGGCATCACATGCATGTCAAATCAATCAACCCTGCAAGTTAATTACACATACATGTTCAAAAACAAGGAAATCATTGACATCCCTGTGTTCATGCATCTCAAGCTCATGCATGCATTTCATCCCTCAGCTTCCACTTAAGCACACTGTACTTTCGAAGCTGAAATGAAATATAAGGTTTCATCCTTCAACTTTAACTTAAGTACACTGTACTTTCAAAGCTGAAATGAATATAATGTTGCAGCAATAAAGTGAGTCTGCCTACTCAACTTTCCCATTCTGCAACTTGCATCTCATTAGCAAAGAAATGCAATAAATCAAAAGACAAGCATCCTTTTGCAACAAACCTCTTGTGCTTCAATGATTGTCTTGACGTCCTTTAGGATAAGGAGAATGCCTTTTTCCCTTCATCCTTCTTGTCCTCTCCTGGACTTAGCTATCAGTAGCTTTCCCTTCACCTTTGCAAACTCAAGCAATAGTTAGTCTGCAACAAGCATACATCAATCAAACAATCAATCCTTGACTACCCAAACACCTTTTAGACAAGCAGTCTTTGCTTTATCAATCAAACATTCTGATATAACCTTCTTTGAAGGTGGGGTTAGCCAAACTTAAGCTCTGATACCACCTGATCTGAAAATGGGGCTCTTAGGATTCTTGTCTAACTTACAAGAACCTCTCCCACTTCCAAAGCTTTAAATTTTTCCAAGTCTTATGATAACCAATGCGAAATTAAGAAATGCTTGAAAATATAGGTGTATGCTTATGCTTATTTTTTATTGTTAAGTGCTATAATTATTGTTTCTTATGTTGATATTTTAAATATAAAGAACAATAAATAATGCAGCAAGTAAAGCACACACATAACAGCAATTTAATTAGGAGTTCACCAACAACTCTTGGGCTACATCTCCGTGAGCTCTAATCAACTCAACTAGGCTCTCTGGGATTATGGCAGCAGTTCTTTTACAAGTATTTGACTCAACTCCATTGGTTTACACCGAACACAATGGACTTACTTTACCATCTCATCCCTTGCTCTGAAGCTCTTGGCTTTCTGGCTCTCACTCTCGCTATAGCTCTTGACTCTGGCTCTGGCTCTCACTCTGGCTCTCGGCTCTGACTCTGGCTCTAGCTCTTTGGCTCTAGCTTTGGTTCTGGCTCTCGGATTTCACTCTAGCTCTTTAGCTTTGGCTCTGGCTCGTGGCTCTCTGCTCTGGCTTCTCTGAGCTCTTTCTCTCAACCTCTATGTGCCTTTGTGAGTCGCTCAACCTCCAAGCAACTCCAACAACCTTCAACAACAATGTGTTGTTGTCAATTGAGCTCTCTGGCTTTTCACTTGACCTCCAAGTAACTCCAAAGACACTATGCATGCTGAGCTCTTGCTCGTTGTTCCTTCCTCATCTTGAGGAAACATCCCTTTTGCAATCGCCCCAACCTCTGGTGGCTCTAGGTCTCTTTCAGCTCTATGGTTGTGGGATGTTACATTGTGAGCTCTCTGGCTCTGCTGTGATCTCCCTGAAATGAAAACTTGCTCTCTGCTTGCCCATCAATTGAGCTCTCCGGCTTCTTTGAGTCAGTCCTCTGGCTCTACGGTTTCCACAGCCATTTTCTATGCACATATTCATTCTTTGTGGCTCTTTGGCTTCTCCCACTCCCTGTCTCTTTGACTGGCCATCTGGCTCTGTGGCTCTCTCGGCGTTACAAATGCATCATTGAAACACCTGCTTGCAGCATGGCACAATGATTAGGGGCATTTACAGAGGAATCGATACCTTCCTGTGCAGAAATCCCACAAACAGAACATTTTTCCCAATACATAAAGATAGCAGAAAAATACACTATCGGGCACAGATTTCCGGACTTGAAATTCCATCAAATCGCCCCTATAACCCTATCAGGTCAGCCTTCCATCACATATCACATGTCATAATCACTTCGACAGCATGTCCAATGGCCAAAAATCCATTAAACGGAAAATCCAAATTCCCAGATTTGAAACTTTATGAAATCAGGCTTTTAAACCTCATTGGATCTGGTCCTGATCGCAATTGCAAGTCACAAATGGCCCAGGGGCTTCTCCTTTTGTGATCACCAAAAACAATATGCCAATATCAGCGATCGCAATTGCACTATCGCATTGGCCCAGGGCCTTTCCCTTATGGGTGCATATGCCTGCCTCCGACCTGATCCGTCGATCCGATCATCGGAGATCACTGATCAGGGGTACCTTCCGCCCGACCTTAAGTCCTATCCTCATGCAATGTGATTTTCCCTTATAAGGGTATTTTTCCCATTTTTAAAGGATTTTTGCCTCTTTTCCTAGAGAACGAGGGGAGCTTCTCTTTGTGATAACTTCTTCATCTGAAGTCCGTTTTCGCCCATTCAAGTTGCATTGGATTCAGAATGAAGGGGTCTCTACAATGAGACTATTTCTTAGAGCAGCCTACGACTTTCATTTTCCTCTGATTTACGAAGGATGTGTGCCATTTGGCACCTTTCACCTCTTATATGAAGTCTGTTAGACTTAGAGGTTTATCCAGGATCCATTTTTGGATCACATATCATAAGAAGAAAATTACTATTAGACTCATAACAATGGCACCACTTGTAAGAATATTCTACCAACCAAAGAAAATGACAAACAAGTTAAGTCTCATTGTTTATAACATGATTACTTCTCACAATTTCACATGCAAAAGAGATTTGGTATAACAATGATATGGAATTGTCACGGATATTCCATTAGACAGTTTGTCACAATAGATCTAATAAAATTATACTTAAAAACCCAAATCTACACTATTACAGTTTTATATCTCTTTATATTTATATATTGCTCTTAATAGTGTATGAACGTGAATTAAAATTATGTAGAAATAGAGAATGGAAAAATAAAATCTCACAAACACATTTGACACACAATATGGCATGGGAAACCCTTTTGGGAGAAAAATCCAAACGAAAGGTGAGTTCGCTCCTCTCTCTCTCTGAATGGAAACATGGATGCAAGTACAAAGAAGTATGGCTTATGGCCTGTGGGCTACTACAATGAATAAATACTCTTTTTGTGCTCTATCTACTATCCCTCTTGGCTATTTTTTCTCAGTTATGGAAAAATGTACTCCAAATAATGGAACCCCTTTTTCTCATTGTGGTCTAGTTATAACACAACTCGATAGCCTAGTAGTGGTTAGGTTTGGATACCTAAACTCTTAACCAGAGTTAAAATATAAACTCTTCTAGAGCCTTCTTCATCATGATCATCTAGCCCCCTTTTCATGAATAATTGGGATTGACTTGGCATCCTCTCAAATTATGATGGTGAAAATAGGAAGGTCAACTTCTTAGTGGCATAACTTTCGCATATAGACTCTGATTGACGGGATTCTTACGTCATTGGAAAGGTCTTTATGTTTAGAATAGGAATAAAGGGTGTGGTGCTAAAGAAATAAATTTTTAACCTTAAAAAAACATAATTTAATGCCTAAAAATGCTCCCAAAAGGTCTTAGACCCTAATTTTCCAAACTGGGTCCCACTGGTAAAATTGGTCCTAAGATGTGATTCCTCCACTTTTTCCACTATGAAAGCATCGATATAGATGAAAAATGGTATGATGATCAAATTTGGATCAAACAATGTCATCTAAATGATCTCTAAATAAAAATCCCAGGTGTTATCACTGAAAATGATGTTGTCAAAATTTTTCTAGATTAGCTTAAAGATCAAGCAGTTTCGCAGCGCCTGAATTCTTTTAGCAGTTTCGCAGCGTCATCTGTTTTAGTGATTTCGTAGCGAAAACACTGATCTTGTATTGGCTGCGCTACCAAATTGGGAATTTGTCTGAAATCATTGCCATTTTCACCCAGTTGTCATGTTTATTAAAATCTATTGGGTTATGCATGAGTGCAGGCTTGAAGTAAACAGACATTCCGGTGATGTTCTTAACTATAGGCAGGATACATATGGTTCTTTTACTGGGCTATTTCTCCCAGCCTGTTGCAGATGGTCTTGACCCAAGATTACTTGTGATCCCTGGAGTAAAGGCAGTTAGCGAAACAAGGAACACCTTTACAAGCACACATGAGCAATCACCAAACAAAGTAATGCAAACTGTTGTGAATCTATGAAGTATTTCAAAGAACAGTCAAAAACCTGCAATCTCAATTGTTGAGGCATATAAATTAGTCACGAGACATGTGAAGCATGAAGGGCCTATAAGGTAGTTTGCTGTCCATAGGAGCTGGAGTATTGGCTCGAGTGCTTACAGATGGGAAGCTCGCATTCAGTGTCTCAAAAAATGGTTGCCATAATGTTTGCGCGGGGGACTGTCCACTTCTTAGAGAATTGAAGGTTTTAATGGAACATGCTCAAAGTGGAAGAGAGAATTGTTTTCCCTGCTCTGGAAAGGGCCGAGAGAGGTATTACTAAAGTTGTAAATGATGAACAATTCCTCACTCCGCAGGCGCAATTCAAGTAACTCAAAGCATTATATATCTATCTGCAATGACTCAGCAAGTTTGGCATGAAACTAAGGGAAGGATTATGCACCCTTAAATACAGCGCAAACAATGTTTACATTATAAACCAGAAACCAGAGTTATGAAGGGGTTTATATTGAGGTTCTGCTCTTAGATGGAAACATTGATCCTTTTGAGTTGATATCTTCTCTCCAGGAAAATGATCAAAATGCGTATCAATTCTGTTTTCAGCTTCCCAAATTATCGGCTTTTATTGGAAGCACGCCAGAGAAGCTATTTTATAGGAATGATAACCTTGTTTCAAGTAAAGCAGTTGCTGGAACCCGCGCTCGAGGACATAATAGCATGGAGGATTTACAGATTGGACTATTGATTTCTTTGTGCACCTGTAACAAAAAGGTTAAATCAATATGCTAAATATGTAATACAAAAGTCAGAAGCATAGCAATTTGGGTAGCCTGTAATGTAAACCGCTCTACATAATAGGTGGTCGATTCCCTAAATGTCAGTTGAATACCAGAGAGTTGTTGATGGATTGAGGTCGATTTGATTACTGTGCGTTTACTGTCGGTTGTTGGTATAATCGTTGTGGACCTGTGGTTGTTATATGCATTGAATGGAGCATATCATGGTACCGGTGAATGAGGGAGGTCGAGAGTGCATGATGAATTAATGTGTTGTTGTGTATGAAGGAATGCAATCCGACGTAGTGGCAGATTGTTTGTTGAGCGATGACGTGTTTATCTTGTTGATTGCATGAGCAAAATGATAATCCAAGGGTCCTAATTGTGGAATGAAATTATTATATTGATCTGGTCATGAAATCAAATTGATGCAGATGCTCCCGCGTGTTGATCTGGACCAGGATGTGGGAATAAACAAATGTTCATTGATCTGGGTCATGCTTTGAAGGTTTAATCATTGTTTATTGTCAGGTGTGAATGATTAACCACGGCCAAGTGATTCTCTGTCCTGTGGCAATTTCGAATGCTTTAATTAATGATGTATTGTCGGTGACATGGCGGCACATCTGTCTTGTTTTAAGATAGTATTCGGAGATTGTAAATATGTTGCGCAGATCAGAGAGGCACGTGCAGAGCATCTAATGCCAAATGTAACTCATACAGATGCGGCTTCAAATATTCTTACAATGAAAGAGTACTGTAATGTATATATGCCGATAAAGAAACCAAATTGTCATAGAATTGCTACAACCAAGTGCAGAGTATTCGGGCGCCTTGCTGGGAATCGAGCAGTAATGAAAAAATATTCAAGTTTGTGTCTTATCAGTTAAGGGTCCATAGACCAGAAGCAGATGTAGATACTTTGTGTGTTGGCCCGGGTTATACATTTCATTGTTTTAAGGACACACAAGAAGTTTCAGAGGTTCAATATGTGAAGAATGCAAATGTTCCCTTGATGTTGCAATCGGAGGCTACCCAGTGCCACTCCTGTTGTTTGAAGTTGTTGTGACTTAACAGAGAACTAACTATTCTAGTTTTGCCTAGCTGGTCGGAGCAGCCAAGTGCCCGTCGCTCTTCAAGCTCAAAATGCCTCATAAGCTTCCTCTGACTTCAGAGATCAAAATAGAATAATTGAAAGCAAAGTAACCATTTAGATGGTGAAGAAATGCTATAAGATACAGAGCGAAGTGTTATAGAAAATAATCTGATGATTGCATCAGGCTTTTTAGTGAGAAACACTATTACAGAGCATTGGAAAGGAGTTGTAAGCAGTTTATGGAGGATTTGCAGCGCTTCAAGTGTTACAGACAGTTTGGGGTGTTTATATGGTTGATTGTCATGTGGTTGTTTGAACAGAGTGTCTACAAGCTGAATTTCTTATACCTGAAGGATGATGGATGGATCAGCTTTGATCCCATGGTTGGGTTCTGGGTCGTCACTCCTAGCGATGAATTTCATAATGGAGGTCCAATAAAACAAAACTTGACATCCCATGTTGGGCCAACATCGCTTGCAATGTTTCATAGTGCTCATTATGCGGGTGAAAAGCTATGTCCTAAGTTTCGTTCTGGAGAAGCGTGGCAAAAGGTTTTTGGTCCAGTCTCCATTTATCTTAATTCTTCATCAAGAGAGGCTCACCCATTCTCCTTGTGGCAAGATGCAAAGTACCGAGTTTCAGTGTGAACTTCAGCTATTTGTTGTCTTATTCACGAGATAAAATGAGTGAATTTTCGCAGCGCCTGCTAATAACCATAACTAATAACCACCTTTGGCTGCCAATTTTGGTTATTAGTTATTAGTTCACAGGAGCTGTATTGATTATTTCACTGTATGGAACTTTCAAAGAGAGTTACCGAGATTTGAAAAGTAGAACTACACAGAGGATTAACTAATTAGTGATTTTATGAATTAATAACCCTCTGTTTTATGTCTTGTATCACAAGTCTGCAGTTTTGGTTGCATGGCGAGTTGTTATATGCTGTGGTTCGTGTAATCAATACTGAGCGCAATCATAGAGAACAATTTTGGAGAAAGGGTGTTGTGCTTCTGACTGTCTACAACATGCAAAGAAGACTTGTTTGGCAATCCAGATTAGCAGTGTTTTCTGTATCGTTATACCATGGCAGAGCTAGAAGACTTGTTTTGTGTGGAAGGTTCCAAGAGTCCTTTAACAGAGGAGACAAGTTTTTCCTCAGGAGAAATATTTGTTGCAAGCAAACCTTTTCAAAACAATCAAGTGCTTAAGCCATGAACACTGATGATTATTTAGAAAACCAGAGAGGAAGAGTGTGTTTTCTTTAAATCACACAGCAGTTTCGTAGCGCGCTACGAAACTGCTGTAGGTGATGATTTTAAAAGCACAGAGCCGCTAGTGTAATACTGTGAGCAGGAGTTGTGGAAGAGAGACATCTGTCTATGCCACCTACAGTACATTCAAAAACATGGTAGTACTTCATACTTGGGGTTGTTAAATGATTTGGGAACATGTTGCTACACTTTCGGAGAAGGTTGGGAGACATAGACCATTATAATAGGAGCACACCTTCTGATCATTAAATGAGCCATCAGAGCTTTCAAAGCATCCCAAGTCAGCATTCATTGCATCCCTAACTCAGCCATATCAGATTAATTGAAGGAGGACAGCTGTCAAAGCATTCAAGGAAGCATCAAGCATACGAGGAGAGTGAAATTAGTATTTTAGTTTGATTAGGACTTTATGTAATTACAGCCCAGCATGATTGTAATTAATGCATTAGTTAGTAGCATGTAGGAATAGTTAATAGCCACCTTCGAGGCTCCCCTCATGCTGGAGGAGGAAGCTCGAGGTGTTTTAGTTTGCTTGCCTATATATGGGCCAAGGTGAGATGTAGAAGGGGTTGGATACTTTATAGAAAAACAGTGTTGTTTTGGGCCATTGTAAGACCTTTTTGACAGTAATAGTAAAACAGAGTTATTCTCTTCTCAAGATTCTCGAAGGATTGTCATGATCAAATGTAGTGATGATGTGTTGTACTTTATGTTATTTTATGGTTTTGTTGTATGCAATCACTCAGAATTCATAAATATATGCTCTGACTTCCTGTGTATACAGCAAGCTATGTTTTGGTGAAATATGTTTGACATGTAATGCTAAGAGCCTTGATTTCTATGAGGTCACTGTGTTTTCCTTGTTTACTTGATATTATAGACTCCATAGCCCAATGAGAGCCAGTTTGATGTGTTTCCAACCAGTTATGCTTTCATAAGTGAATAAAGAGTTAGCCATCTAGTGTTTGAAGGATTTTATCAAGAGTTGTGAGAGAGCCCTCTCTGATTAGGAAGGCTAATTCCTAATCTAAAGTATGGTCTGAAACAGTTACATGAAACTTGGCTTGGTTGCAGCCCCTAGTACTGGTTTTGTGATAACATTTTGGTGCGTCTGCCGGGAGCTTAAGATTGAATTTCTGAAGGTAGCAGGAGTTCAAATGATTTTCAAGGCTGCAAAACTACCTTGGCGACTCCACACATCAAAGAACAAATTAGAAGGTGACTCCACTGCTAGAAGATCAGTAGCTTGATGAAGTTTCAAGATGGATTCCACTGCAAGAAAGAATTCCAGGTATGCTCCTATGAATCGGTCTCATATCCCTGGTTTTCCAAATCCTATGCCAAAGGTTGATTGGTTAGATGATCTTCCAATATTTAAAGATGAAAAGAAGGATGATGCTGCTCTCCATTTGGTTAAGTTTCACATACATGTACGCAGTCTTAAGGTTCATTTCCCTGAAGATTGTCTCATGAGGATGTTTATGGCTACTTTAGAAGGAGAAGCATGGTCTTGGTATAAAAGTTTGGAAAATGATTCATTATCTTCTCTTGCTGATTTCCATGATGTGTTCTGTGAAATGTATAAAGAATATTATCCTTCTTTGTTGCTGCTCAAAGATTGTTGTAGGCATTCTTTGAATCTTATTCAGTGCTTGGAGGATTATTATGGTGATGATGAATTTACAGATGAAGAAATTTTAGAGGCTCTTCATGACAATGTTTTTCAGCACCAAGAAGAAGCTATAACACTCCATGAAGCACAGCATGAAGAGCAGCAAGAGTTTACCTGTGAAAACCATGTTTTATCCTTTGATATTGATGTAGAGATGCAGCAGTTTGGTCCGGCTTCAGATCATGATGAAGATGAAATTGATTGCACCCAGCAAGAAGAAATATTGGAGGAAATTTTCTATGACCCTCAGGCAGAGGAAAAGCTTGCTCAATTTTGTAATTCCTTGCAGCAGCTTACTTCAAATAATGATCATAGTAGTGAGGAAAATTACATTGTTTGTGAGCATCATTCAGATAGGCAGTTGGATAGTATATCAAATAAATTTGGTGTGGCTGAAGATAAGTTGTCTAAAGATACAGAAAGTTTTGAGAATCAGCAAACTAACCATGTGTTTTTTGACCCTATAGCTGAATACATGGATAAGATTTACTGTTCAGGCGGCTTCCAGTTATATTTTCATGTTGAAGAACAGTTACACCTCATGCCGCCTCAGTTACTTCAGTATCTGATTTATTTTTGTTTCAAGCACAGCCAAAGGACTCAAATGTCAGATAAGATGAATGATTGGCTACATTGGAAATATCATGTTGCTTGAGCTACAAGTGGAGTTTGCAGCTGATAGGGTAGGTAGGTAGATTGCAAATAAGCTCAAGGTTGGCTGAGCATTTATTTTTCAGTAGCAGTAGTTTCATTCTCCTACAGTCATGCTTGTCAAGCAAATTTTTGTTTGTTACAAATGGGTAAGGCACTGGAGCTGCGTGTTCTTAGCGCACCACAAGGGCACACTATCCCTAGTGGAGCCACTGTTATCACTGAAAATGATGTTGTCAAAATTTTTCTAGATTAGCTTAAAGATCGAGCAGTTTCGCAGCGCCTGAATTCTTTTAGCAGTTTCGCAGCGTCATCTGTTTTAGTGATTTCATAGCGAAAACACTGATCTTGTATTGGCTGCGCTACCAAATTGGGAATTTGTCTGAAATCATTGCCATTTTCACCCAGTTGTCATGTTTATTAAAATCTATTGGGTTATGCATGAGTGCAGGCTTGAAGTAAACAGACATTCCGGTGATGTTCTTAACTATAGGCAGGATACATATGGTTCTTTTACTGGGCTATTTCTCCCAGCCTGTTGCAGATGGTCTTGACCCAAGATTACTTGTGATCCCTGGAGTAAAGGCAGTTAGCGAAACAAGGAACACCTTTACAAGCACACATGAGCAATCACCAAACAAAGTAATGCAAACTGTTGTGAATCTATGAAGTATTTCAAAGAACAGTCAAAAACCTGCAATCTCAATTGTTGAGGCATATAAATTAGTCACGAGACATGTGAAGCATGAAGGGCCTATAAGGTAGTTTGCTGTCCATAGGAGCTGGAGTATTGGCTCGAGTGCTTACAGATGGGAAGCTCGCATTCAGTGTCTCAAAAAATGGTTGCCATAATGTTTGCGCGGGGGACTGTCCACTTCTTAGAGAATTGAAGGTTTTAATGGAACATGCTCAAAGTGGAAGAGAGAATTGTTTTCCCTGCTCTGGAAAGGGCCGAGAGAGGTATTACTAAAGTTGTAAATGATGAACAATTCCTCACTCCGCAGGCGCAATTCAAGTAACTCAAAGCATTATATATCTATCTGCAATGACTCAGCAAGTTTGGCATGAAACTAAGGGAAGGATTATGCACCCTTAAATACAGCGCAAACAATGTTTACATTATAAACCAGAAACCAGAGTTATGAAGGGGTTTATATTGAGGTTCTGCTCTTAGATGGAAACATTGATCCTTTTGAGTTGATATCTTCTCTCCAGGAAAATGATCAAAATGCGTATCAATTCTGTTTTCAGCTTCCCAAATTATCGGCTTTTATTGGAAGCACGCCAGAGAAGCTATTTTATAGGAATGATAACCTTGTTTCAAGTAAAGCAGTTGCTGGAACCCGCGCTCGAGGACATAATAGCATGGAGGATTTACAGATTGGACTATTGATTTCTTTGTGCACCTGTAACAAAAAGGTTAAATCAATATGCTAAATATGTAATACAAAAGTCAGAAGCATAGCAATTTGGGTAGCCTGTAATGTAAACCGCTCTACATAATAGGTGGTCGATTCCCTAAATGTCAGTTGAATACCAGAGAGTTGTTGATGGATTGAGGTCGATTTGATTACTGTGCGTTTACTGTCGGTTGTTGGTATAATCGTTGTGGACCTGTGGCTGTTATATGCATTGAATGGAGCATATCATGGTACCGGTGAATGAGGGAGGTCGAGAGCGCATGATGAATTAATGTGTTGTTGTGTATGAAGGAATGCAATCCGACGTAGTGGTAGATTGTTTGTTGAGCGATGACGTGTTTATCTTGTTGATTGCATGAGCAAAATGATAATCCAAGGGTCCTAATTGTGGAATGAAATTATTATATTGATCTGGTCATGAAATCAAATTGATGCAGATGCTCCCGCGTGTTGATCTGGACCAGGATGTGGGAATAAACAAATGTTCATTGATCTGGGTCATGCTTTGAAGGTTTAATCATTGTTTATTGTCAGGTGTGAATGATTAACCACGGCCAAGTGATTCTCTGTCCTGTGGCAATTTCGAATGCTTTAATTAATGATGTATTGTCGGTGACATGGCGGCACATCTGTCTTGTTTTAAGATAGTATTCGGAGATTGTAAATATGTTGCGCAGATCAGAGAGGCACGTGCAGAGCATCTAATGCCAAATGTAACTCATACAGATGCAGCTTCAAATATTCTTACAATGAAAGAGTACTGTAATGTATATATGCCGATAAAGAAACCAAATTGTCATAGAATTGCTACAACCAAGTGCAGAGTATTCGGGCGCCTTGCTGGGAATCGAGCAGTAATGCAAAAATATTCAAGTTTGTGTCTTATCAGTTAAGGGTCCATAGACCAGAAGCAGATGTAGATACTTTGTGTGTTGGCCCGAGTTATACATTTCATTGTTTTAAGGACACACAAGAAGTTTCAGAGGTTCAATATGTGAAGAATGCAAATGTTCCCTTGATGTTGCAATCGGAGGCTACCCAGTGCCACTCCTGTTGTTTGAAGTTGTTGTGACTTAACAGAGAACTAACTATTCTAGTTTTGCCTAGCTGGTCGGAGCAGCCAAGTGCCCGTCGCTCTTCAAGCTCAAAATGCCTCATAAGCTTCCTCTGACTTCAGAGATCAAAATAGAATAATTGAAAGCAAAGTAACCATTTAGATGGTGAAGAAATGCTATAAGATACAGAGCGAAGTGTTATAGAAAATAATCTGATGATTGCATCAGGCTTTTTAGTGAGAAACACTATTACAGAGCATTGGAAAGGAGTTGTAAGCAGTTTATGGAGGATTTGCAGCGCTTCAAGTGTTACAGACAGTTTGGGGTGTTTATATGGTTGATTGTCATGTGGTTGTTTGAACAGAGTGTCTACAAGCTGAATTTCTTATACCTGAAGGATGATGGATGGATCAGCTTTGATCCCATGGTTGGGTTCTGGGTCGTCACTCCTAGCGATGAATTTCATAATGGAGGTCCAATAAAACAAAACTTGACATCCCATGTTGGGCCAACATCGCTTGCAATGTTTCATAGTGCTCATTATGCGGGTGAAAAGCTATGTCCTAAGTTTCGTTCTGGAGAAGCGTGGCAAAAGGTTTTTGGTCCAGTCTCCATTTATCTTAATTCTTCATCAAGAGAGGCTCACCCATTCTCCTTGTGGCAAGATGCAAAGTACCAAGTTTCAGTGTGAACTTCAGCTATTTGTTGTCTTATTCACGAGATAAAATGAGTGAATTTTCGCAGCGCCTGCTAATAACCATAACTAATAACCACCTTTGGCTGCCAATTTTGGTTATTAGTTATTAGTTCACAGGAGCTGTATTGATTATTTCACTGTATGGAACTTTCAAAGAGAGTTACCGAGATTTGAAAAGTAGAACTACACAGAGGATTAACTAATTAGTGATTTTATGAATTAATAACCCTCTGTTTTATGTCTTGTATCACAAGTCTGCAGTTTTGGTTGCATGGCGAGTTGTTATATGCTGTGGTTCGTGTAATCAATACTGAGCGCAATCATAGAGAACAATTTTGGAGAAAGGGTGTTGTGCTTCTGACTGTCTACAACATGCAAAGAAGACTTGTTTGGCAATCCAGATTAGCAGTGTTTTCTGTATCGTTATACCATGGCAGAGCTAGAAGACTTGTTTTGTGTGGAAGGTTCCAAGAGTCCTTTAACAAAGGAGACAAGTTTTTCCTCAGGAGAAATATTTGTTGCAAGCAAACCTTTTCAAAACAATCAAGTGCTTAAGCCATGAACACTGATGATTATTTAGAAAACCAGAGAGGAAGAGTGTGTTTTCTTTAAATCACACAGCAGTTTCGTAGCGCGCTACGAAACTGCTGTAGGTGATGATTTTAAAAGCACAGAGCCGCTAGTGTAATACTGTGAGCAGGAGTTGTGGAAGAGAGACATCTGTCTATGCCACCTACAGTACATTCAAAAACATGGTAGTACTTCATACTTGGGGTTGTTAAATGATTTGGGAACATGTTGCTACACTTTCGGAGAAGGTTGGGAGACATAGACCATTATAATAGGAGCACACCTTCTGATCATTAAATGAGCCATCAGAGCTTTCAAAGCATCCCAAGTCAGCATTCATTGCATCCCTAACTCAGCCATATCAGATTAATTGAAGGAGGACAGCTGTCAAAGCATTCAAGGAAGCATCAAGCATACGAGGAGAGTGAAATTAGTATTTTAGTTTGATTAGGACTTTATGTAATTACAGCCCAGCATGATTGTAATTAATGCATTAGTTAGTAGCATGTAGGAATAGTTAATAGCCACCTTCGAGGCTCCCCTCATGCTGGAGGAGGAAGCTCGAGGTGTTTTAGTTTGCTTGCCTATATATGGGCCAAGGTGAGATGTAGAAGGGGTTGGATACTTTATAGAAAAACAGTGTTGTTTTGGGCCATTGTAAGACCTTTTTGACAGTAATAGTAAAACAGAGTTATTCTCTTCTCAAGATTCTCGAAGGATTGTCATGATCAAATGTAGTGATGATGTGTTGTACTTTATGTTATTTTATGGTTTTGTTGTATGCAATCACTCAGAATTCATAAATATATGCTCTGACTTCCTGTGTATACAGCAAGCCATGTTTTGGTGAAATATGTTTGACATGTAATGCTAAGAGCCTTGATTTCTATGAGGTCACTGTGTTTTCCTTGTTTACTTGATATTATAGACTCCATAGCCCAATGAGAGCCAGTTTGATGTGTTTCCAACCAGTTATGCTTTCATAAGTGAATAAAGAGTTAGCCATCTAGTGTTTGAAGGATTTTATCAAGAGTTGTGAGAGAGCCCTCTCTGATTAGGAAGGCTAATTCCTAATCTAAAGTATGGTCTGAAACAGTTACATGAAACTTGGCTTGGTTGCAGCCCCTAGTACTGGTTTTGTGATAACACCAGGGGAACTAAGAGTGAACTTTAAAATCATGAAGGAATAATTACCATACACACAACATACTAGGCACAACATGTATCATTACCATATAATTATGATTATGAAGAAATAAAAAAATAAATGTTCCACACATGATTAAGCATGGAGGGAAGTACAGAAAACATTTTGCGTTAGATATATGGACAAACATTAAATAGTAAAAAGCTCATCTAGATGCATGTCATTAAATTTAAATATTAACGTGAGCTATAATAATAATAAGGAGAATCTTAAAAATGAACACCTATAAGATAATCAATCCAATATATGAAAATTTTCAATGGATAATTAACTAAAAGTATTATATCTCTCTCTTTATATATACAACTTTTTAGCAAATCCATTGAGATGTTTCATATTTTGGGTTTTATCATGTAGGTGTTACATGACACAAACTAACCTACTATAAGTGATCTAGTTATGGCAATTATTATAGTAGAACAGTGGAGATATTGCTAATCAAACTTTGATAGAAGAAGTGGGAGTGGAACCTTACAGTAATACCATCATCGTGACTCCCAGATAAATATCTAGTATGAAGTATGAATAAAGGCTAAAGTTAGTAAGGAAGTGACACCATAAAATGCACAACATCCCAAGAACAACCAATAACATTGGGAAGAGATTAAAAACGAAAAATGTTCTACACATAGCAAATCAAGAAGAGAGGAGTAGTATGGAAATTAAAGATTACATGTATGGAAAAGATAATTTTAGTGAATTATGTTTAGATGTGATCTGATTTAGAATATTAGATTGTTGTGCTAAGATCCTTCTCAAATTGGAAACAAAATGCTTTCATTGTGCTTAAGGATTCATGAATTTTTTCAAGTGAAAAATGAGTTGTTATGTTAATTTTATGAGAAATTTAACATAAATAAGTAACTGAACAGTAGAATAAACATGTACAGAACATCATCAAAAAAACATTGCAATAGGAACATGATAAAGGAGTTCACCCTCCTGGGCTACATCTCCTTGGTCCAACTTCCAATGGCTTGGGCCTCTCTATTATGCTCAAAAGTGTAAAAATATGTGTTTACAATGCTTAAATTCTTCTGAAACCTGCTCCAATGAGTCCATAATGTCCAAAAATGGCTACCTAGCCTCTTTTTGCATCCAATTTGGTCAAAAACTATGAAATTTATTTACTCTCCTAGTTTGCCCACTATTTGCTCCACAAATTGAACCAAATCCAGCATGATCCTACAATTTCGCCCAAAAAAGCGTTAACTGGGCGAAAATTCCACCATGCGGTGGGAAAAATTGTAGGACCATTAAAAATTCCTATAACCCCCACACGGTCATAACAAATGCCAACCCTACCAGTCACATGACGTGGTTAGGGTTTGGCGGTTAGGCAAAAGGTTACGGTAAATGCTGGCGGTTAAGGCAGAGGACGTTCACATGATGCCATTGGATCCAGTGATTAGGACGTGATGGTTACCATGGAGGTTTCATAACCGTTTGTGGATAGGCAGAAAGCATTCACATGGGAGGTTCGTCAGTGGTTACGCTAGCGGTCTCCCCCCCAAACTAGCGGTGAATAAACATTATAGCAAACCCACACCATATGTTAGTTAAGAAAAAATGTGTAGGCAGAGTGGTTATTCCTTTGGTTTGTTGTGTGGGAGGTCGCAATGTTGAGCCTAGCCTCCGACCTATCTTGCTAACAAAATTTTGATCGACCATTAGGAGGACACGTGGCGGCCTCCAGCTTAGCCACGTGTCACCTCTTTGTTGGTCCAAACCCAAACACACGGACCAATGAAATTATGACATTTGTCACCTTTCGATTTGCCACCTGCAAGGAATATTCTAAGGATATTCCATGTAATTTTCCAAGGAATATTATTTTTGCTAACTGAGCTATACAGATGCTCAGTCAACATCCCTGTCATCTCCTGCACCAAATTTGCCTGTTTGGGAAAACGAACAAATCGTGTTTCTAGGAGCATACGGTGTCTGTTGCATGCGAAACGAGTTGCGTCATATTCAGGATGATGAGCACTACATGGTCGTTCAGGTTCCACATCATTCTGACAACTTTTATTTTTGATCATAATTTTGAGCACCTTATCAAGATGGCTCACGTGAGCTTTAATAATAAGAAACAATAAGGCCAAATATAATATTGTATATAGAACGTTAATAAATTGGCAGGTCATGTAGCACCTACAAGGATATTAAACTTTGGCATATGTAATATAAGGGATAATTAGGTGAGAAGAGTTAATTATAAGTTAGGTGGGTGTTATGTTAGGTGTCACTCATGTACGTTGATTATGTGTGATGTCATTGTTAAGTTGATTGTGTGAACTACATTTTTGTATAGTTTAGTGTTTTCTTTTAAGTCATTTGACCATGTTTATTTTTGGTACAGATATGTTTGTATGCCCATTAATTGAGGCAAAAATTGGATGATTTATGTTTTAAATATTTTTAACACTAATATATTTGTAGATACAAGTATATGAATTAGCAAATTTGATTCATTAAAATTGACAAAATGGACAAATATTTGTGATGCTGGAAATCCAAAATAGTCATTTTTGAATGTCAATGTTTCGATTCTATACCAAGACTCATCGTCAGGATAAATGGAAAAAATATTTGTCAAAAATTCAATGTTCATTCAAATTTGAAATGATAACCTAATACCAATAACACCTTGAAATTGTCTACTAATATCATCCATTCATGTTTATGAACTAATATTGTATCCTCCTACTTGCAATAAGCCTTTTCTAATCTAGTTACATCATTATTATTTTAAATAAGCTTAAAAAATCTTATATAATAAATATGTTATTAAACTAGCAATTTCCCCAGAAGGTGCAAATAGATGCTCATATGATTGTTAAATTGTGATAATTTCAAAGACACGTGTGCATTCGATCCAACATTTTTAAATTTCAACATCCCAATATTATCAACCTTTCAAGGGGAAATACAACACTATTTAATAAAAAAATGAAAAGTGGAATCTCAACCCATTAATTGATTAACTTTGCAGTGTCAATATGAAAATAGCACAATCAAATTGAGAATATAGTGTAATTTCCTCAAATAAATAAAAACTTAACTTTACCTAATTGGATCAATGGATAACTATAAAAATGGATGAATAGAAAGATAAGAAAGCCCATTGAAATTGTTCACTGTTTCATTTTAAAATATATTTTTACTTATTTATTCATTATGAATTGAATGATTTTAATTTATATAATTTGAAAGAAAAAAAAAATCCATATTTAATTAATTATGAAATTATCTGTAATCATAAATTTGTTTAAAAAATAAATTAAGTAATCTATATTCATTTTAATCTCACATTCATTAAGTTTCTAAGAAATATATTTCAACTTCGATATTATTTAAAGTGAGTTTTAATGTATTTTTTTTATATGTCATAGCATTATTAATTTGGCATTTTTTACTATGCCGAAATTCTCTCAAGAATACTTCAACATGGCTAGGAAACCCACAAGGACAATCTATTGGAATTCTCATGAGGCATAGAATGGATTTATCAATGGGATTGGATGGAGTTCATTATAATCTAGGATCTAAGGTTTCATGCCTATATTTTGGCATTGCGCACACTTTTTAACCAATTTGAAACAATCCTTGAATAATGTCGAACACCGCATGATCCAGGTGGATTTTTAGACACAGTGGCATGGAAAATCTCAAAATTCAAAGTGGTAGAAAAGAAAGTATCCTGACATCAGATCGAAATTCTCGTCGCCCTGATTCCAACGGTGTGAATGGCACTCCAATCCGAGTCCGGATGACGAAGTTGTGGCAGAAAGAAGGTTGCCTTGTTCCTTTGGAAAATGAGGCTTTTTCCCTAAAAATGGCTTTAAGCCTTTAAAAGGAAAAATTGCAATCAGAGGGTCCAAAGGGGTGAACTTAAGGAGTGGCAACGAAACCCCCGATCTGTGATCTTCGATTAAATCGGAGTCGGGGACAAGCGATGGCCAATATCGGGACTTAAGGCAGGCGACATGTGATCAGCATCGACGATTAGAGGAGTAATCAGATCGACATCGGCAACGTCGGGATGATCAGATCGATGGATCAGGTCAGCCAAACCCAAGAGATAGGACTGAGACCCCTGGACCGTAGCAATGCGATATTCTGATGCGATAGGGCCGATGCGATACACCGTTATTGGCATATTGGTGATCGGCAGATCGACGATCGATGATATCGGTGGTCGGCAATCCTCGCTAACAAGACTATGGAACAAGCGACTTGCGATTTGTGATCAGCATGGACCCGATTATGTTATAAAGCCCGATTTCATATAATTTGAAATCTGGTTAAAAGGCTTTCGGTCGGGTTTTTCCAATGTTTCCATGTATTGTTTGTTTAAACAAACAAAGGCCAATTTTAGGGTTTTTGTGAAGGAAGGGCGGATTCATCGCGCCCAACTAATCCTTCCATTCAACAGCATTCTATAATAATCCGATAGACCCCAATTTAAGTGTGCTTGTAACCAAAAGAGACATTATAAAAGCCCAATGATTGGAAAGTATAGGGGAGAGGATTTTCAACCCGTAGTTCGAGGCAGGAGAGCTTACAGGAGGGCTGATAGTGCATTTTGTTTAAATTGGACAAATCTTATATGTTTTCAACCCCTCTCAATGCCACGGACACAGTGATGCTGTCCATTTCTCCATCTAAGGTCTCCTTTTCACAACAATTTTCCAGAACAGAGCTATAAGCCTCTTTTTATGTAAAATAATGATTGTATTCTCTTCTTTTCATGCCATTTAATGAATGAAGGCCTCCCTATTGAATGAGCAGGGCCCGGAGACGTAGTCTGAATTGGAAAAACTCCATTATCAAGTCTTGTTGTCTTCTTTTCGTGCCTTTATGTGTTTTCTTCTTCTTTTCTTGTGTGCACATTAAATTTCTATGTTAAGCTGCAATTTTCACTTGTGATTCTTTCCACACATCTATAAGTAAAAGATCCTTGGATCAAGTGGTACCAAAGTAGGTCTTTTTAGATGTGAATTACATGTTTGTATGCTAACAAGAGATAGACTCCGAAGAGGTGAAGGGGAATTAGAGCCTTTCGATCCCGAAGTAGGGCGTGCACATCGAAGGAGAAACATGGCAGAAGATGATGCTCATCTTGAAGAGGAGCACAATTTCCACAAGACCTTCTATTCAATGGCAGAGAATATCAGTCAACTAGTTTTAAGGCTAGAGAAAACATAGGAGAGAAACCCAAAAGAACAAGGTTCAACACATGGGAATGGTGGAGAAGAACCCCCTCCTTCTCCTGCCGCGAATGAAGGTTCTCCTTCCTCTCACCACCATAATCGTAGAAATTAAAAGGACGCAACTAAGAAACCTTTCTTTAAATTAGATGTTAAATTTAATCTTCCCATGTTTAATGGTGAAAGCAATTCATAAAAGCTTAATAATTGGATTAGGCATATTGAGGTCTACTACAGGATTCAGTAGATCGTGGAGGATGAGGTAAAGATTCAGCTGGCATCTCTACAGCTGAGCAGCACGCTATCGTTTGGTGGGAGAGAAAATTGCAATGCAGTAAGAATGTGGGTAACCTCTTTTCCTCATGGCCTAATTTTATTTCTGCGTTAAAGGAACAGTTTTATCCCTTAGGATACAAGCAAAAATATTTAATGAATTGGCAGTATTTAAGGCAAGGCAAAGGTCAAGATGTTTATATTTTTACAGAGGAGTTTAGAAAGCAAGCATTGAATTTGGGTATTGCACTTGATACACATGAAGTTGTAACTAAGTATATTGGCTCATTGCATAGCTACATTAGGCATTCATTGTTGTTGTTTGAACCAACCACTATTGACTCAGCCAGTGTAAAGGCAATTCATATTGAGAACAGGGGAAAAAATGAAAGAGATGATCATTCCAGAAAACCACCGTTCAAACCCCCCAATGGAAAATCTAAAGCGAAACGGAAAGGAAAGGAGAAGAAGACGACAGCAGCCAAAGAAGGAGAAAGGTCGTATTGCAATCACTATAAAAAGGAAGGCCACGATGACAATCATTGTTAGAAACAACACCCGAAAAAGCATCCAAAGAAGTATGGAGGAAAAGGGACGCAAAAGACAGTGGCAACTGCGCAACAAAAGGTACTCTTACACCGCATGTTAATTCTGAATTGCATGAAGGCACCAGTTCTGTAAATGAGTCCCTTCCTAATGATTGAAAGAGAATTGAGTTGTTTCATATCAGAGTTGTCATAAATCATACTAAAGTTGAAACTATGTTTGATACTAGATCCCAAGCAAACTTAATTGCAGAATCCTTGGTAAAGAAACTCGGCTTAGAAACAAAACCACACCCGAAACCTTACCCACTTGGATGGATACATGATAAAGAAAAACTAAATGTAACCAAGCAGTGTAAAGTAACATTTGTGATCACTTCTAAGCTAGTGGACGAAGTAGAACTAGATGTAATCCCATTGGATATCTATGGCATGGTATTAGGGAGTCCGTATCTATATGATAGAAAGGCAGTATTTTTCCATCATGAAAAAAATACCAAATCACAAAAGATGGGGTAGAATATATTGTAAGGGCTCATCAAAATAAAATCAATGTCAGCCTTGTAAGTGTTGGACAAATGAAAAGGCTGGTGAATTCCAGTAAGGGTTGCATGCTTATGGTTGTAAGGGAAAAAGAGGCAGAATTAGCTGATGCTTTCCAGGGTTGTGATCAGGAACATAAACAGGAATTATCTGAATTAATTTCTAATTATGATGAGTTGTTTCAGGAACCGAAGGGATTACAGAAATCGAATACGAAATCCATTTTGCAGCATGATGCTCCTTTACCGAATATTGGCATGTACAGGATGTCGACCATTGAGATGGAGGAAATCAAGAAACAGGTGCAGGAATTGCTAGACCAAGGGGTCATCAGGCTGAGCACTTCTCCGTGTGGCTCACTGATTGTCTTAGTCCCAAAGAAAGACGGCACATGGAGGATGTGTGTGGATTACTGTGCGCTAAACAAGATCACGGTGAAAAATCGCTACCCTCTTCCATGCATTGATGACTTATTAGATCAGTTAAAGAATGTTGTTTATTTCACCAAATTGGATTTACGCAGTGGTTATCACCAGGTCCGAATTGCAGAGTAGGATGTGTGGAAAACCACCTTCAAGACCAAACAGGGGTTGTTCGAATGGATCGTGATGCCATTTGGACTTTGCAACACTCCAGCCACTTGCATGAGGGTCATGAATGATCTCTTTCGGCCTTTTATTGATGAATTTGTTCTTGTATATTTATATGATATACTTGTCTTTAGTAGAAGTTGGGTTGAACATGTGTGTCATGTAAAGAAAGTGCTTGATGTATTGAAAAAAGAAAAACTCTATGTAAAGATGTCAAAGTGTAAGTTCGGGAAAACATCTTTGGGTTACCTAGGTCATATTGTTGGTCATGGTTAGTTAAAGATTAATCCTTCTAAAGTTGAAGCAATTGTGTATTTTCCTAAGCCCACTAGTGTAACCAAGGTCCATAGCTTTTTAGGTGCAGTCCAGTATTGGAGGAGATTTATTGCCAATTTCTCTGTTATTGCAGCACCTTTGCACACTTTGACAAGTGTGAAACAAGTCTCCAATGGGGAGGAAGACAGCAAAAATCCTTCGAAACATTGAAGGAAAAGATCAACACCGTGCCAGTCTTAGCCTTACCCGATCTCCAACAGCCATTCGAGATCAAAACCGATGCCAGCGGTTATGCCATGGGAGTTGTACTGATGCAGCAAAAGAATCCAATTTGTTACCATTCTGAGAAGTTTTCTCAGGCTGTGATAAACTATCCCACTTATGACAAGGAGCTTTATGCCTTGGTGCAGAGTGTGAAAAAGTGGAAACACTACCTGATCAACAAGGAGACTATTATCCATACAAATCATCAGCCCTTGCAGTACTTTCAGTCACAAACCAAGTTGCAGCAATCTCATCATTTTAGGTGGATGGGTTTTCTTCAACAGTTTCATCTGGTAATAAAGTATAAGAAGGGCACTAGTAATAAAGTGGCCGATATGCTATCTCGCCCTCCTATTTCTGCTTCTGTTATTTTGCATAATGCTTCGTTTTCTTTTGAGAGTTATGCTGAACAATATGCTAACGATGATGACTTTAAGGAGATTTATGAAAAACTAACCCATGGTTCATAGGTGTACAACTATCACTCATAGGGGAAACGATTGTATCACCTTGGTAAATTGTGTATTCCCACAGGGGAAAGTGTACATATAATTCAAGAGACCCACACCTCTCTTGTGTCTGGAAACTTTGGTGTCGAAAAGACTTTATGTCATGTACAAAGATTTATTTTTTGGCCTCATATGAAAAACATTGTGACTCACTATGTAAAGTGTTGTGTGATGTGCTCTGTTTCAAACCACTCTAATAGAAAACTCGGGCTCTACACACCACTCCCTATTCTGAGTCATCCATGGGAAAGTGTGTCAATGGACTTTGTACGAGGTTTGCCTTTGTCTAAAAAGAGTCACGATTATTTTTATGTCGTCGTTAACCATTTTAGCAAGATGTGTATTCTTATGCCTTGTAAAAAGTAGATCACTACAGAGTAGACTGCTTCTCTTTTCTTTCAGCATGTTTGGGTCCATTGGATTACCCACATCGATTGTGTCAGATCGGGACTCTCGCTTTCTCGGAGAGTTCTGGACCAGCTTGTGGAAGATGATGGACACCAAATTGAAAATAAGCACAACATTTCATCCGTAGACTGACGGACAAACAAAGGTTTTCAACCGTACCATGGTACACTTGTTACGAGGCTATTGTGGGAAACATCCCAAGTTGTGGGATGAGCATCTCCCATATGTACAACATTCCTACAACCGAGCAGTGCATTCATCGACACAGCATTCACCATTTGAGACATGTTTTAGTTACCTGCCAAATGACCCTTTTGATATGGTCTTTGGAAGGGAAGATGGCTCCAGTGGACGTAATGATAGGGACAAAGCTCAGCAGTTCATTCAGCGAATCCAATTGATTCACCAAGTAGTACAAGAGCAGTTGGAGAAAAGTCAAGCCCGTTACAAGGCTCGACATGACAAACACGAGTCGACCATCAATTCCAAGTGGGAAACAAAGTGTGGTTCCACATCAGCAAGGACAGGATGAAGGGATAAGGGAAGAAGTTGCGACCAATCCGGTATGGTCCATTCACCATTTTGGAGAAGATTGGTAACAATGCCTTTTGTCTTGATTTGTTGATATATATGCAGATGTACTCAGTAGTGAATGTAGAGAACTTAAAGTTGTATGAACCACCATTGATCATGGACATCGATGAGGTGGGCACAGTTCCTACAGTTGATGATTTTGCACCATAATATCTCGATGAGTTACCTAAATACATCATCCTTGACAGAAGGACCAGGACTTCGCGGCAAGGAGATGTGGAATACCTTCGAGTTGGTTTCAAGGGAATGCACCCCAGCAAGGAAAAATGGCTGGAGAAGGAAAGGGTGAGGGAACAATTCCCTCACTTGCTAATTGACTAATGAAAGCTTTTGGAAGTCCAAAAGCTCCTGAATGGGGAGGATTGATCTAGGTGGATCTTCAAACACAGTGGCATGGAAAATCTCAAAATTCAAAGTGGCAGAAAAGCAAGTATCCTAACATCAGATCGAAGTTCTCATCGCCTTGATTCCAACGGTGTGAACGACACACCAATCTGAGTCCAGATGATGAAGTTGTGGTAGAAAGAAGGTTGTCTTGTTCCTTTGTAAAATGAGGCTTTTTCCCTAAAAATGGCTTTAAGCCTTTAAAAGGCAAAATCACAATCCGAGGCTCTAAAGGGATGGACTTAAGGAGCAGCAGTGGAACCCATAATCTACGATCTCTGATTAAATCAGACTCAAGGACAAGTGATGTCCAATATCGGGACTTAAGGCATGCGACATGCGATTGGCATCAACAATCGGAGGAGCAATCGGATCAGCAGATCAGCATCGGCGACATCGGGATTATCGGGTCGGCAAGATCCAAGGGATAGGACCGAGACCCCTGTACCATAGTAATGTGATATGCCGATGCGATACACCAATATCGACATATCGGCAATCGGCAGATCAACGACCGGCGATCGGCAGTCGGCAATCCCCGCTAACAGGACTATGGAACAAGCGACTAGCGATTTGCAATCAGCGCGGACCCGATTAAGTTATAAAGCCTGATTTCATATAATTTGAAATCCAGGTAAAATGCTTTCAGTCGGGTTTTTCCAATGTTTCTGTGTATTGTTTGTTTAAACAAACAAAGGCCAATTTCTAGTTTTTTGTGAAGGAAGAGTGGTTCATCGCGCCCGACTGATCCTTCCATTCAACAACATTCTGTAATAATTCGACAAACCCCGATTTAAGCGTGCCTGTAACCAAAAGAGACATTATAAAATCCCAATGATTGGAAATTATAGGGGAGAGGATTTTCAGCATGCAGTTCGAGGCAGGAGAGCTTATAGGAGGGCCGATAGTGCATTTTGTCTGAATTGGACAAATCTTATATGTTTTCAGCCCCTCTCAATGCTACGGACACAATGGTGTTGTCCATTTCTACATCTGAGGTCTCCTTTTCACAACCATTTTCCAAAACGGAGGTATAAGCCTCTTTTTATGTAACATAATTATTGTATTCTCTTCTTTTCATGCCATTTAATGAATGGAGGCCTCCTCATTGATCGAGCAAGACCCAGAGACATAGTCCGAGTTGTACTAACTATGTTATCAAGTCTTGTTGTCTTCTTGTCGTGCCTTTATGTGTTTTCTTCTTCTTTTCTTGTGTGCGCATTAAATTTCTGTGTTAAGCTGCAATTTTCACATGTGATTCTTTCCACACATCTATAAGCAAAAGATCCTTGGATCACCACATGCTTTAACACAATCTATTTTGAGATGTTCTATTAAGGGAAAATTGTCCTTTGATGATGCTATAATGGGCCTTTGTAATAATATTCTTCATCAGGGATTTTAGTGACAGGAGATGGGTTTTAATTATCTAAAAAGGAAAGTCCTTGATAGAAAAATCTTTGAAATCCTAGTGAACTTGGTTCCAAAGGACACTTACAAGTGCTTTCTATTTTAGTGAGACTCAGTAGCAAATAACTAATGCACAACCAATAGCCACAGTCAGAAACTTCTCTTTAATTTCTTTCTCCAATGCATATGCCAATGACATCCGATCAATAATCAAAGAAAACACTTCATTATTGATACTTACTGAACTCACTCGCATTTGCCTCACTAATTTTTTTTCATACACTTTCCCTGGAGACCTAAAAATAATAATAAAACAATGGCATGTAAATTTAGAGTATGAATCCTTTGGATAAATTGAAGATATAGATATGTTTTTGAAATTCTTGTGAAATAGACATAAGATGAGGTATTTACCTTTGAAATGACGTCCTTGTTTCCTTTTTCCTCTACTACATTTATCTCTGGTGTATCCAATGTGATCAATGTTTTTTTCATGTTTTGTCTCAGAAAATTGCATGCAAAAATGGAGGGATAAAATCCATTCAATGAAAATGAATAGGAGGAAATGGTAACCATTTGATAACCACAAAGGTAAATTAAAATTTAACTATCAAATATTCTCAAAAGCATAGTATCAAGTGCTTTAGACTATATCCAATATTGATGGTGGTTTCCAATTTATCTCCAGTCAAGACCCAGATCTTAATACCCACATGTGCTAGCTTGCCAACACAATGAGAAACCTATAAGTTATCAAATAAATCACTTTAGTTCGTATGAATAGATGAAAGAAAAAAAATCACTTCGTACAAAATAATACAACAAAGCATTGTCCCTTTCATGAGTCATAAACTAATGACATCATAAATTGTGCCATAATAAAATAAATACATTTTTTATATTATGACCTGAAAATAATAAAAGAAAACAAATTATAAAGGGTTGAGATATAAGTTGTCTGCACCCTTTCAAAATAGAAACAATTGATCCTCCTCATTCTTTATTATCGCAAACATTATTTTTCGAGCACTATTAAACTCCAATACATTTAAAAGTATGTACTCTTGTGCCACATCACTTTTGTGGAATGTGTAAAATTCTTATTCAAAATGTATTGTAAAGTGGAAGTCCAAAGGACATGTACAGAATATGAAGAGTCATGTAGAGTCTAAAAGTCATAGGAAGTCAAATAGTCATGAGGGTAGTCAAAGATTCAAAAGGGAAGTGAAGCATCACCCCATTGGCTATATATACACCCTCATTGTATGAGTAAAGGACTTTTCACCTTGGCTCCTCCTGCAAGGCATTAGAGAGACAAGCTGGCTCTTTTGAGGAGCAAATGGTGGCTCCAATGCTCCACTATTGGAACTAGTGGTGCCCGATGTATACATGTGTCTTGGGACTTTTACTTAATATATCAAGTTTGATGACCAACACATTCTTCATGCATGGATTATGAATATCTGTAAGACTATTATGTGAATGCTTATGATTTTGCTTTCACCTGTACTAAAGTAGTTGAACTATTTTGGTTATTTTAGTTCTTATCATATTGAGAATGTGTTGTATTGGTTGCAATGACCATCGCATATTTGTGGACTATTCCACTGGATGTTAGACAAATCCTTTATGTTCATGTGTGTCTTTGTTAGGTTGGTATTGTTACCTCTCTCTTAAAGGCTCACTTTTGTCTTCCCTTTGCAGTAGAATAACCTTAACACACCTACAACCGAACAATCACCAAGCACACTTACTTGCTTTTCAAAGGCACATATGCACTCCTCTCTCTTTCTGGTAGTCAAAGTCAGGGAAAATCTTTAAGAAATCGACAATTGGGCCATATTCTAGATGGGGCTCCTGTCCCAAACTGTGTGAGGTATAAGTAGGACCACATAATGGGGAGACCCCTTGAATGTTGGTAGGTCCAATATCGTGAAAATTTATGGCGCTAGAAGGAGGGTAGCCATATTTTTATTGCTAATAACCTCACCCACCCTTACCATACATCTTCCGGTCAAGGCAACAATATAGCCAACACCTCCCCTACTCATATTCCTGAAGTTGGTGGATCTTCTCAGCCCAGTCTTGAACAAACCTGTAAAATATCTTGCAAGCACATTTGGGTCATCCGACCTATAGCCCATAAGTTTGTAAAGGCTATCAGAGTGATTCCTAGAGTACACAATCTTCCTTATTTTCCAATGAATAACACAACCACTCCTACTGGGATAGTGATTTCGATAGTCGAAGATATGGTTCTCGTCACCCTTGAAGAGCCAGCAGAGACTGCAGAAAGTGCATAGAAACTAGAGAAACCTCCATCTTTAATGGAGGTGATGCAAACAATGTTGTACTATCAGATGATACTTTCCACGGGTTAGGTGGTGAAGAAGAAGAAGAAGATCCATCAGATTCTGGAGAAGAAGAGGAAGATCCATCAGATTCTGACGAAGGGGAGGAGGCAGACCAAGATCTAGATTGGATGACTCAGGGTCAACTTGCTCTATAGGGTGTGTTAAACAAGAATCTGAGGCACCCGAAAAAATTATTAACAAAGTATAACCTTAATAAAGCAGTGAAGGTGGAGGAACACTTGGACAAATTTTACCTACATTTGCAAAGGCTTGTGGTACGTTATGATAATGTTGTATGTATACTTTTCCTGTGTACCTTAGATGGTAGAGAAGTTGTATGGTATCACAGTCTTCCTTGAAACTCAATCCAGAATTGGAAGGGGTTTAAGAAGTTGTTTCTTGAAAAGCTTGTCGATGACAAAACCTCTGCCATGTTATTGAAAGAGTTGGGAAATATAAAGATGGAGCAAAAATAAAAGGTTAAAGATTTCAATCAAATTTTTAATCATATATTGAACATATTTCCTATAGATACAAAACCTCATGACTCCATCACAATCGATTATTATACTTCTACCTCACTTATAATCATTGTGTAGTTCATGAAGAGAACTACAAAAATGAACCTTGCAGAGAATTACGAAGAAGGAATCGTAGTTGAAAAGGACTTGTGTGTGATTGGAGTCATCATTGATGATGAATCATCAAAGGACTCCAAAGACATGAGAAAAAGGTCTCAGGCCTCCTCAAGTAAGGCCAAATAAAAGGAAGTTACCGATCTTGAGAGCTTGACCCACACCATCAATTCTTTGTCCAATGAGTTGGAAAAGTTAAAGCAAAGGTCAAGTGAGATCACTGTAAGTAGCAAGCCCCTTAAATTAAACCTCCTAAGAAGCGTTGCCAACATCGAAAAGAGTAGTAATCAGCCATCCAAGTATGCACAAAGCTCAAACGTCATGTTGAATGTTGAGAGCATGGGCATGGATCAATATTGTTCATTTAATTAAGAATATCACCCAGAAAAAACATGCCCGCATTGGAATCACGACATGAACGCTCTAGATACACATATTATTGATACAGTACTTTCTGATGAGAAGACTAAGCCAATGGAAGAGAAGGAAGAAATTGTTGCAACTGAAGAAACTACAAGTGTTGGGCACACAGTGAACACACTCAATTTTGTTTACGCAATTGAAAAGAAAAGTGTCGTAGAACATCCACTGAGTGATCTGGCCCAAAAGAATAACAGTCGATACAAATTGAGAATCCAAGGGTCGGTCCCTGAAGAAGAGTTGATGAGGCAGAAATTGAAAGAGCATCTGCTAAGGAATATCACACCACCCGTCAAATCAACCCAGAACACTTAGAGAAAGTATGGAAATGTGACTACAGCAAAAAATACTTCTACGAACAGCAAAAGCAAGTACATCATTCCGAAAGCAACAAATAAAGTTAATCCTCCAGACACTTTGGAAATGTCTCTTGCACTTGATTATAACATCATTGAATACATGAAGAAAGATCGTGCTAACATCTCACTCTTTGAACTTACAAGGATCATCAGTCAGCAGGAACTACTTGTCCGCGCTCTTGAACAATCTGCTTGAAGTAACATCACTTCTTCACAGAAGGGATCTGGTAAGTCTTTTGGTCCCGTCGAATCAGTACTTAATGCATTAAAATTAGAAGCTAACATACTTTTCCCTCCATTTTTGTTAACGTTTGAAATTTTTAATTATAATGTACACAATTTCTTAGTTGATTCTGGTGCATTAGTGAACCTAATTCCACTATCTATAGCCAAGAAAATAAATACATACGAAAAAATAATTCAGTTGGACAGGACTCTTGTCCATACTATCGATGAACTCATAAATGTACTTATTTGCCTATAATCCAATCAACGAGTTCATCAGTGTATAAACATAGTAATTTTGGACATTCTAGAAGCATACGATGTATTGTTGAGTAGAGACTGGTCCAAAAAATTACAAGGGTATTTTTCTACTGACTGGTCACATTTATGGCTTCCATACAATAGTAGAAATAACCAAATCTAGATGAACTTAGACCCTTACATGAAGCATACTCTTACACCCTTCAAGGGAAAAAATGAACCAGTTTATTTCACATATCTAATATTTGGAAATTACTTTCTAGAAATTGATCTAGGGTGCTATCTTGCCCATTCCCAGTCCCACCATACACGTAGTTGGAACACCTTCCTAGTCCAACTGGCGGAAATTAAATTTTTACAGTAGATAGTAATAGTAGTAGTAGTAGTGTAGGGCCTAGATCTTATACATATGATGTTTGAACTTTTTACATTGATAGTTCAAAGACACGGGAGGGCTCTGGAGTTGTTTGTGTTTTAGTAGACCCGCGACAGCGGAAACACTTGATCTCAATCCACTTGGAATTCGATTGCATAAACAACATGATGGAATATGAAGCACTCATCTTGGGTTTACAAAAGGCCATCAATCTCAATGTTGGAGTTCTCAAAGCAGTAGGTGACTCAAAAATGTCGTACAACAGGTATGCAATATTATCCACTATGTGTCACCTCATCTAAAAGGTTATCAATAAGAGGTATGGTGTTTGATTTCTCATTTTGAAGCTTTTAATATTATATTTTTTCTTAGAATGTGTAATGGAGTTGCGGATGCATTAGAAAACATTGTTGCTAGGTTATTGTTAGGTCCTAAATCTACGTCAGGCTGAGAAAGGTAGGATCTAGGGTAACATCAAACCACGCTTAACCTGGTAGCTATCCCTACGAGGTCGGGAGAGGGCTCTCTCCTTGTCAATCTCAAAAATATGGCTAATAAAACTTGAGATGATTGATATTTAGACCAATTTTAGGCTAGGTATGTGTACAGAGGTGTTTGATTGAATTTGAGATGGGTTTGTTGGCTCAATTGTGAAAGGCCGATTTGGGTCCGGGGAATGGACACAGTCTTGCAGAGATCTCTATGGGGTGAGGTAGGCAAATGGTTTAGTACTTCAAATTGAGTGAGATGGAGAGTTTTTAGACTGGTGAGTAGTTGGAGAGAGCATGAAAGTCTCAGGGATCCTCTTCAAATAGCTGAAAACATAAATAACTAAACAAAACCCTAGGTAGAGCACTACAACTTCAATGAATTCTACCTTTATCCTTGTTTCATTTAGTTAAGATGAAAAGAGAGAGATGATGGCATACATATAACACATATAAACTTGCAATTACAGAAGGAAACACAATACCAAATCAAGTTTCCACAAGAATCCCATAAAGTACTGCAAACCCTATTCAATTCCTTAGCCAAACTGCTGAAAAGAGTTTACAACAATGCTCAAATCATTCACAAGAGTCCAACCTTTCTCAATGACTAAAAAACTAATAGATATAGGAATCAAACAACTCATGCTAGGTTTTAGGGGTCGAGTTCATGATTTTAGGAGCTGTTTCAACAAGATCTAAACTAAGAACTGAAAAGTAGGCAGTGGAACAGCATGCCTCTAAAACCTAGGAAACTGATTCATTCAGTTGCAAACTACTTTTTCATGATGAATCTACCTCTATGAGTGAAAATTTAGCATAATTACATCAAAATCCATCAAGTCACATTAAATTACATCATGAGTTTGACTATTAGAAAGAGAAAATTCAAACTATGAAGAAACTAGGCGAAAAACAGAGTTTTTTGGCCAAAATGAGCAAATTTTTTCCTATGCGTCGCGTTGATTTCCCTATGTGTAGCGCCTTTTTGTAGCTGATTTTGGATGCCTTCCCGTGCACCACATTTGCTCCAAGTGGGATTGTTTGAAAGGTATGCCTATATACTTTCCAAAACAAGTGGAATTTCTGAATTTTGCCTCCATTTGCCCATCCAAAATTGAGTTCTCCCAACACTGCTTCCTATGTGTCCAAAAAGGGGTAGAAAGGTCATTTTTGAGGTGTTTTTGACCTTTTTGGAAGCTCAAAACCTGTCCAAATTTCTTGGCCATGTGAGGGAATTCATAATTTTCCATGAAAAATCCAAAAATTTAAGCCATTTTGCAAAATTCCTAGCCAACTCAATGCGTAGCGCCAGTGGCGTGGCGCATTGGGCAGAAAAACCTGTTTTTTAGGCCAAAAATTTCAAAATTGCAAAAAGTTTCCCAAATTTCTTGAAATTTGGGCTGAGTGTTCCTCATCAGGTGCTGTGTTGGGCTAAGGAAGCCGCAACCAATATCTGGAGTCTATTTTGCTCTTTTCTCTTCCTCGTGGCTTTCTTCAATTTGGCCTTCAAATTCCTGATTCTTGCTTTGCACACCATATTTCCTGACAAGTAGTGGTATGTCATGTTCCTCAACATGTTTTTCTTTTTTTTGGCATTCTCTAGAATTCTTTCTAAGTGCATGTTTGTCCTCTCAAGCCAAGATTCACGATCAGCTTGAATTTCTTGCTCAAGTGTGGTCAATTTGATTTTCCTCCTCTTGGCAGCTTGTCGGTTTGCCCTTATGTTTTGGAGCTCCATGATAGTTTGTTGATATTCTAGCTACTTGTTCCTCTACTCCAAATAATTAATGATCCACTTGGCTCTTTCCAGGTTGAGAGACAAATGTTGAATTTCATCTTGCTGCTCCTGAATGATCTCTTTAAGCTTTGAGCTTTGTGAGCCCAAATCAGTGTCCTCATCCTGAATGGGGATGAAAGTTGTCTCATGACCTCCTGAAGGTCCCTCATCATGCAAGGGCTACTTGCCCTTGTCCTGTAATTTCTCTGCTGATGGAGGAAATGGGACCCCTTCCACCCCGGGTGGAGATAGTACTCATTTTGCTACTGCAAACAACCTTCTAGTGCCCTTTTGATATGTGATAAACACTGGCACACTAGTGGTTTGTGTCTCATGAATCTCCTATTGATGTGAAAGCTCTCTCACCTCATGAAAAACTGTTGGGGGTACTTGAGGACCTATAAAGACCTCATGTGCAATGAAATCCTCCCATGAGATGTTCAGTAAACCAAGCTAATGCAAGACCACAATTTTGATTAGTGCAAGATGATATATGTTGTTATACTATTGTTGAGGCTTGTTTTGTACTAAGGTGGTCATCTTCTCAATGTTCCAGCAAATGAAATAAGGGAGGTTCATCATCCTCACCCTAGTAAAGTGCATCAACAATCTGATATGATAGGCATATAGACGAGAAAATCTGCCCTCGCAGCTAAAATATCTAATTATGAGTTTCATCAAGGGAGCATATGTGTCCTGTATATACTTGAAAGGAAAAACTCTACTGATATGTCTCTGAAAACCAGCCTTGATGTAAGGCTCATAATGATCTCTGTCTATTAGTTGCCTCTTATACAATTGCTCACCTACATTTGGAATGCCGGTTGCTTGAGCAATAGTCTCAGGTGTCAAGGTGAATGTCACCTGCCAAAGTGACTTGGCCATTATAAAGATGGAGCACAAAAAATCTGGCCAGCTCAAGGTGATACTTGATTCTCTCCACCATCTCACAGAACTGATAACAAGATTGGTGTTGAAAGCATGTGACAGCGAGAGGACAGGCCAACAGCTCGGCAAGTGAAGTAGGCTCCTCTTGGTTATGTTTTCCACCCTTATGAGGCCTCCTTGATGCATGAATTTCTCTAGAAGAATCACTAACTGTCTCCTCATCTCTGTCATAGGAAGAATTTGACTCCATGTTTGCCAATGTTTGAGTTTTCTTAGATGAGTATGAAGAAATTTTATGGTGTCTTTTGGTTTTTGTTGCGAAGGATATGAATGTATGAGGGACTCTGGAGGGAGTGTGTATGAGGGATTTTGGAATGTTGCTGACAGGTTTTTAAGGAACAGAAGGTTTTAGGGGATGGTTTTTAGAGTTTGGGAATAGCAATTAGGGTTTGGGATAATGGGATTAGAGATTTAGGGTTAGTAATTTAGGGATATGGGGTTGAGGGAATGGGTAGATGAGAATGTAAAGAGAGGGAGAAAATGAAGTGAAGGAATGAGGGAATGAAGGAGTGAGGGAGTGAAAAATGCTTAGGAGTGGAATTAGCAGCAAGAAATACAATTTATAAACCCTATGCAATTGTTTTTGACAAAAAATGCGAGGTAGGGTTTCAATTTTTTTTTCCACTAAATCACCATAAGCACCAAGATAGACTCATTCATTGGCCATGAAGGAGTGACAACTTACTTGGATAGTGAGGAACTTAGCAAATTTGTGAGTTTGGAAGAGGTTGGGAGTGATTTCGGGCCTTGTACCCCTATGCGCCATGCCACCTCACAGGTGCACCGCGCCACCTTACAGGTGTGCCGTGCCACCTTACAGGTGCGCTGCGCCACCTTACAGGTGCGCCGCGCCACCTTACAGGTGTGCCGCACCTTCTAAGTGCGCCACGCCTATTACAAATTTGCACTACAGAGTGCTGCCCAACGTGCCGCGTTGGATGAATGCATCGTGCCCACGACCCAGTGCACCGCGCTCTGGTTTTCTCTTGTTTTTGGCACAAAACTCACTCTCTTGGCTCTTGGAAGACCAATACACTTGCTCTCTTTCTCTTGAGGATACAAATGAACTTTTTAAACATGAAAAATAGTTTATATACATATAGTTTTGATTTTTCATTTACAAAAACCCACTCTTCTAATGTTTGCTTTTAACTTGCTTTTAAAACTCTGTTTTTGGGCAGTTTGCTTTATTTTTTCCTTTGATGGACTGAATGCTTTGACTTTTTGTTTTGCTTTGCAGGTGGTGAAGTTGCAGAGGCTTGGCAAGGTGACCAGGGCTACCTTTGAAGTTATTACATATGGAACAAATGAAATTACATCAAATTTGTACATGAAAACATAAAAAACTATGTTTTTCCTCAAAACACGGTTTTGAGGAAAAATCAATCACTGAGCATGTGATTATGGAAATTATTGTTGTTGAAACTTTACTTGACGTCGTCATGCACCTGCTGACCATTATTGAGTGTTTTGAAGACCTTATAGACGAAACCCTAGACCTAATGAGACCTAAAACCCTAAAAATGACTTTTGTGAATTTAAAGACAAAAATTGACTACAGATGATCTAGATGTATGAAAATGGGCCAGTAGGTAAAGGACATGAGGGAAAATGTATAATATACTGCTACCATCAAATGATCCATGACCCTAATGGAATGCAGCTGATCGAGTGAGACACCTAACATGCAATGCAATAAGAGAATTTGATCATCGTTGGAGGGATGAAGATACCAACACTAACATTGGCTCCAATGGGGATGGTAGCTCCTTGGAGGTGCCAAGAACTACAGACCTCTAGAAAGAAGACAGTGCCTTCTTCCATTGGGCTATCGAGTCAATAACTTCAACAAACCAAAACCAATATTTGACTCAATTTTAGGACTGAAATCTGACTCAAAACTGACTCAATTTCAAGACTAAAATCTGACTCAGACTGACTCAAACAATCCAAACCAAAACTGAAATCAAACCTTCAGTTTTATAGCCTTCACATCGGGCCCGAAACTGAATGAGTGATTATAGTACACACTTGCAATGAAGGAAATAAAACGGTATATACAATGATACATATGACAGCAAAAGATATTTCAAATATGGTACCATTTTAGCAGCTAACCATTGATTGGCCCACCAGGACAATCTTCTCCATCCATTTCTTTCAACAAGAACGCATTCTAACCTCAGTATGCAACAATTTTGAAAGGTCCTTTCCATAGGTTCTTGAATGTTGGCATTATGATACATATGTTGTACTTGATGGCAACCCACTCATCTCAAATAATAAATTATAATGTAGAGAAAATTTCACGCACTTTTTTTTTCCCCTGGAAAAATCCGTAAAATTTCATTAATATGAAAAATTACATATGTAGATGCTTTGCGCATATGCCATGTTCACTGTATATCTATACATTTTACAAAAATTGCAAAAAATTGCATGTTGTGTTGTTCGGTTATACCGCACAGAGTGTTTCTATTTTGGCTGTTAAGAGATTTAATGCCTTTCAGGCATCCTTCAGTCTGTTACAAAAAAGGACTGTACAAAAAATGTCATATATAGCGCTGCTGCCATATTCCTATATAATTAAGTAGGGTGTAGACCCGCTGTGGGGTAACCCGGGTCTATATAAGGGCGATGATAAAAATTTTGTTCCTGTTGGTCCAGAGTCTCGGTGATCTCCCATACTCCTTGCTCCATCAGCGCGGCCTCCTTGGATAATTTATCAGCTTCCTTGTTATGTTCCCTGTAGATATGTGAAACAGTGATATGATTAAATGCCTCTTTGAGCTGTAGAACTTCATCAAGAATGATTCTGAGTGTGTGCATGTGACATGTAGATGTATCATTGAACCAATTTATAATAATCTGTGAGTCCCCGAATATGTTGATGCTATTGCATTGATGACTTAAAGCAAAGTGTAGAAGGTGGCGCAATGTAATAAGTTCAGCGAAGTTGTTTGTTCCAGCACCCAGTCCCGCTTTTATATGATAAGAGTGTTTATCAGATAAGTGCAGAATGAAACCACCCCCGCAGCTTTGTACATTTGCAGCTCCATCAAAATAAGCCCAAGGTATACCCTGGTCAATGATGGGGGGAGGATTTGGCCTTCGATTTTTTGGAGGAGGCGGATCTGGTAGTTCTTTAAATGCAGAGATAATACCAGCCTCGATAAGAGGCCATTGGATATCCTTGTCTTCAAAAATCATACGGTTTCTAGCTTTCCAAATGGACCAATTTACTATGATGGGCAGATTTGCAGCCTTCGAGCCCTTGTTTCTTTTATCCCATTCGATCCAAGCGTTGATAGGGTCAGTTCCGCTCCATTCCCCTGAGTAATGAATAAAAGGTTTTAAGTTATTCCACATGAGCTGTACAGTACTACATCGCAGGAATAGGTGCTCTGTGGATTCGTTGTCAGCTTTGCATAGTGCACATCTCGTCGGTCCATATTGAGCTCAGCGCATAAGATGTTCCCCCGTGGGGATTCTGTTCCTAAGGACGCACTAGGTGAAGAGCTTGGATCGAGGCGTGGCTGAGAGTTTCCAAATGTTCTGCCACCAACTGTCTATTACTTCGGGCTTCTTCTGTTTGATTAGCTGAATGTAGCCTTCCTTTGGTGTGTAAATTCCGCTGTCCGCCTGATGCCATACCAGTTCATCTGATCCCTCAGTGATTCTGATGTGGGATTCCATCAGGGCAGCGTAATATTCGCGCCAAGCTGTGTGCCATCTCTGCGAGAGGTTTAGATGGGTGGCTGTCTTCCAAGCCTGGTGGAAAATGTCTGATTGTTCTTGGTCTGCTATCTGTGCAATCACCTTGATGTCTTGTGCTGTAAGGAATTCCACCAGAGCTCGTGGGAGCAAATGTCTCCCACCACTGCCACTCCAAGGGTCTATGCCAATTCGTGCTCTGTCACCTCTTTTAATTCTCCAAACTAAGTTGTTCCTGATAAGCGGCAGAGAGTGTAGGAGGGCTTTCCAAATAGAGGATATGCCAGATTTGTTCTATGATGGGAGTCTGACCCATTCCATAATGTTGAGGGGCCATATATATTTGTGGAAGGTGATGTTGGTCCATAAGCTATGGGATGTCAGTAATGCCCAGCCCATTTTGGCTGCCAGTGCACATGCAAAGGTGGGGAGATCCTTTAATCCCCAGCCACCCCATTTCTTGGGCAGGGCAATCTTGTTCCACCCGATCCAGGCGAAGGTGCGCTTTTCTTGTTTACCAGCCCATAGGTATCTTTTACAAAGATGCTGAAGCTTTGATAGGATATTTCTAGGGATCCAGGCGAGCGCCATCCAGAAGACCGGCGTTGCTTCCAGAACAGATTTGATCAAGGTTAATCTTCCAGCCCTGGATAGATATCTAAAACTCCAGCAATTTATCCTTTTTTCTATTTTTGAAACCAGCCATACCCAATCCACAATCTTTTGGGTTGTAGGCTTTAACCAGTAACCAAGGTATTTTAGCCCCCTGTCCAGGGGTTGTGTGGTGTATGGGAAGGCTTGACTTGCTGTGAAGGATTCATTTACTGAGGTTCCAACCAGTGTGATAGTTGATTTCGTCCGATTGACCTCCATTCCCGTTGCATGAGCGAAAAGTTTTAAGATCCTGTTGAAAGTAGAGGTATCCTGGATGCTGCCATCTAGAAGGATAAGGACATCATCTACGAACAGGATATGAGTAAGGAAACACTCGTCAGTAATTTTAAGGCCCCTGATAGATCCCTCTCTTTTTGTTGTGATAATCAGTCGGCTTAAAGCTTCCATCACCAAGAGGAATAAGAGTGGTGATAGGGGGCAACCTTGGCGCAACCCTCTCTCTGAGTGGAAGAAGTGAGAGGCTGCTCCATTGATCAGAATGCTATATGTGGGGGAAGTAATGCAAGCCATAATCCAATTGATGAGAGGGAGAGGAAAGCCCAAGTGTATGAGGATCATCTTTATAAAGAGCCAGCTGACTCGGTCGAAAGCCTTGGAAAGGTCTATCTTGAGAAGGATACATTTGAGGCGCTTGGACCATATGGAGTGTATTGCTTCCTGGGCATATCCAATGGCTTCGTGAATCTGTCTGTCTTCCAAAAAAGCAAATTGCTGAGGAGCAATATACTTAGACAGAATGGGCCTGATGCGGTTGGCAATGATTTTAGAGATGATTTTGTAGAGGACATTGCACAATGAGATAGGGCGGAAATCATCAAAGGATGATGGGGAGTCAGATTTGGGAATGAGAGCAATGAAGGTGGAGTTTATAGCATGATAGATCTGACTCGATATTCGACTCTCCTCAACCACCTTCAGGATATCTTCTACAATGGTGTCAAAGAAGGCAATATAAAACTCAATGGTCCATCCGTCAGGGCCAGGGCTCTTTTCCTTCTGAAACCATTTGATAGTGCTTTCTAATTCTTCCATGGTGACAGGGTTAGTGAGAGCACCAATGTCCTCATCATTTACGAATCTGGGGAAATGGGTGGCTACGTTGATGATTTCCGCCCGATTTGATCCAGTGGGACTTTTGAATAGCTCTCTGAAATGTGCTGTGACGAGATGTGAGAGTTTGTTGAAGGTGTCCGCCAGTCCTCCTCCCGGAAGGGGGAGGTTCCAAATGGTATTAGCCACTCTCCTTCCTTTAGCAAAGTTATGGAAGAATCGAGAATTCTCGTCCCCAGCTTTAAGCCACATTGCCCTACTCCGCAATCTGAGCGATTCCTCCCTGTGCTTGAGAATATTGAGCTTTTGGTTCTCCAATTCTACCAGGCGGGCCTTGTCCTCCATGGATCCAAATCCCAGATTTCTCTCATCCAAAAGGGTTTTAAGTTCTTCTTCCACCCTATTGAGCTGTTCATCCTCTCTTATCTTCTTTGCTTTGGCCCACTCAATCACAATGTGTTTGAGCTCGGTCAGATTTTTGACAAAACCCCTAGCCTTCGAGGATTCTCCATCGATGGGGTGTGCTTTCCAGAAGTCTGTGACAAGTTTGGTGAAGTTTTGATCCAGGAGCCAGAGGTGATTAAACTTGAAGGGGGCTTTTGGCTTTGGAAGAGGGCCCATGATATCCATTAAGATTGGGGAATGATCCGATATGCCCCCGGATCCTACCCATTGTTTATAATGGTGTAGCTGATGGATCAGAGGACCTTTCAGCAGAAATCGATCCAGTCTGCGAGCAAGTGCCGCAGTCCCAACCCTTCTATTCCTCCATGTTGGTAGGGGATTCTGCATGGGTATATCAATGAAATCATATTGCTCCAAAATGCCTCTCATGTAATCTGTGATGGAGTCTATCTGCGCCATAGAACCCCATGATTCCCGGAATCCCAATGAAAAATTCAGGTCTCCCCCTAGGATGATGTGATCCAGGGACATCAGGCTCCTGCTGAGGAGCTGTCTCCAAAAATTTTCCCTCTGTTGGCATGGACCATATATGTTTACGATGCGGAGAGTGAGACCCAGGTCCATTGAGAAGATGTCAACCCCCATAAAACCAAGTCCGCCCCAGGAGGAATCCACTCTGATGGTTTTTGGGTTGAATCCAATCGCCAATCCACCCGATCTACCATTGGCATCCATGGCTATGTAATTCCATCTTGACGAGATGTTGCTAAGGGAAAGGGAGATGGACTCAGCAGAACCTAGGGTTTCTTGCAGGAGAATGATGTCAGGTAATTGGACCTCAAAAAGTCGTTTGAGAGCTAGTTTTTTGGGGGGGCTAGCCAGACCCCTGCAATTAAAGGAGAGGCACTTCATGGGGGTCCCCGCTTTGGGGGTTTTGTTGCTCTAGGGACCCTGACTATGGTGGATTGACGCCCTGAAGCCACTTCAGCTCACGCGCGTCTGATAGCTTTATTGAGATCAGATTTCCTTCCCCTAGTGGAAGATGATCCCGCCCCCGAGGGGACAATACCCAGCCCAATCTGGGCTTCGGAAAATTCCGCTTGAGAGTTCCGAGGTCGAAGGGAGTATGGGTGTGGGGGAATTTTCCGGGAGGATGAATCAGATGGGGACGACAGGGGGAGAGACAAAGAGGGTGGAACAATGGTAGGAATCAAAGGAGGCGGGGGGATAATGCAATGTGCCATGGAACATGTCAAAGAATTAACAAATTCAGATGATTCCATAGAGATAGGGGAAGAGATAAGATGTGTACCTGAGGCCTGTGCGGCTGCTGCAGCTGCCCGAGCCCGTGTCATAGGAGGCGAGGGCGTGTCCTTCTTGTTCTGCGCTGGATTCTCCGGGGCGCCTTGTGATGCCGCGAATCTATGCGTCGGTTGAGGTGTGTGTGGAGAGGTCCCTCTGGAAGATATGGGGGAGATCTTTGGCGAGCTATCCGTACTTTTGATCAATGGGCACTCCTTGTAGAGGTGTCCCACTTGGTGGCACCGATTACACCGAAAGGGGACTCCTTCGTAATCCAGAATCTGTATTCGTCTGTGCTTTCCCCATTGCAATGTGATTTTTTCCTCCAGTCCCTCTCTGGTATCCAGGTGCACCAGTATTCGGGCCACCGTTCTCTTCCTTGTATCGATATAGGATCGATCGTGATCCAAATATGTCCCCAATGCATTTCCGATTCTGGTGAAAGCTTCTTCGCTCCAGTATTGTAATGGGAGCCCTGGCAGACGCACCCACAGAGGTCCTGCTGCGATTTGTTCGCGTTCAGGATCAAAAAGCGGGCTCCATCGCTTCAGTAAGACAGGTGCCGTTTCGATGTGCCAAAATCTTTCGAGTACAGCATTCGTGTGCCCTTCATTTGCAAAGTGGAGGGAGAACCACCCTCATGGGAGTACCTGGACCTCCGGCATCTGTGAGAATAGGCCTCCCCAGATTTCTTTTACCCAGTGCATCAGCCTTTCCGCCGTGTATGTACACCCCTGCACATGTCCAGCCAAAACTGTACTAGCTATAGCCATAGTTTCTTCAAAGTTCGAAGAGTTGCCGAAAGTTACGGTGATATCTTTCGTTGTTGCCCTGACACACTTCGATTTCCTCTTCTTTGTGCGCGGTGCCGATGGGTGATCAACAAGCGGATTTGTATCCCCAGACTGTGTCAAGGGTTTTGGGGGTTTGACGTTATCAACCGGAGTACTGTAGCTACCCGATGTTTTTGCCCCAAGATCCGGAAGGGGTTTGGGCGCATTCTCCCTCTGATCCGCTTGAAGAGCCGGTGAGTCAGGCAGCGGTGATGATAGCGGGTCGAAGGCCAAGGTATCAGGCGATAGAGAGGTGAGGAGAAAAGCAGTGCCTGGTGAGAGAGGCGGTGCCTCCAAGCCGATAGATGAAGAAGAAGGCTCCGGCAAAGAGACCACTGGTGTACAGTCCTGTGCGCGCGATGCTTCCGATGTCAGTGGAACGAAACCCGGGGTAGATGGGATAGGGTTTTGAAAAATTAACTGTCCTTCTAACGGATCCTCAGAATAATCCACGAGATCCGTTTCCCATTGACACTCCATGCCGGTCGGAGACTGCATCCTTCCGTCGTCGAGGGCGATCTGTCGGCAGGTCAGGTCCCTATCTCCCGATTCACCGCTCCTTTCTGTGGTCCTGCAGCTGCAGTCTGCGGCTAACCGAAACCCTCGCTGTCACGAAAACAGAACGCCGTCAGAGTCATCCTCGCTCTCTCATCAGAAAATTTCACGCACTTATATGCAGAGAAAAGTTTATTTCATATAGAGAAAAGTTCACGCACTTTTATGCAGAGAAAATTTTATTTCATGTAGAGAAAAGTTCACGCACTTTTATGCAGAGAAAAGTTTATTTCATGTAGAGAAAAGTTCACGCACTTTTATGCAGAGAAAAGTTTATTTCATGTAGAGAAAAAGTTCACGCACTTTCATGCAAAGAAAAGCGCGTATATGTTGGAGAACTTACCTTTGGTCCATGGTAGTTAGTCCTTGGTATTTGAACCTATGGTTTTGGACCATGGTACCTCGTTAGAAGTGTTGATCCCAAGTATTTGGTTCATGGTATTAGTTCGATAGTTTTTGATCCTATGGTTTTGGCCCGTGGTACTGCATCCAAAAGTGTTGATCTCACGCACTTTCATGGTTGGTTCATGGTATTAGTTCGACAGTTTTTGATCCTATGGTTTTGGCCCGTGGTATTGCATCCAAAAGTGTTGATCTCACGCACTTTCATGGTTGGTTCATGGTATTAGTCCAACAGTTTTTTTTGATCCTATGGTTTTGGACCGTGGTATTGAGAAAGGACTAAGGCTATAAAAGAGGAAGGAGATCATTTGACAAAGCATCTTCTGAATTATTGAATATCTGATAAAGTGCTAGATCTAGAATATTGTGATTGGGTTATGGTGCAGATCTGGATTTGAATGAAGAAGGAACCTGAGTGTAAGGAGAAGGATAAGTTCTATTGATGGGTCAAAATCTTAAGGCTGGAATAGTGGTATCTCTATATGATTTTGATCTGTGATATGTGGCATACGCTTGATCTATAAATCTAATAATCTGGGTCTGAATTATTGATGCATGTTTTATTTTACACATGTTATGATCTGGGTATGTCTGATGTATGGAACAACTGCAAAGTTATAAGGAAATATTTGCAGATTTGTATGCGGGTTGGCTTTGGTGAAATTAGAGATTGATGATGCAAGTGTAGTTGATGTTTTTTTTTTGATGTTCTTGGATCCAGTCTGAAAATTAATGAAAAGTGGTCCTTGAAAGAAAAGAAGTAGGGGGTTGTAGCTCCCTTCCAGGAGAGACTGGAAAACGAGAGAGAGAGTTGTAGCTCTCTGCAGGTTGTAGCCTGCGTACTGGTAAAGGACTGCACCAATACAAAATCATTGTAAAAGGAGTTTCTTATTAAAATAAGATAGAGACATATTGCAGCAGGTGGTTTTCACCCACATTGGGTTTCCACCTTATATCTGGTGTTCTTTTGTGTGACTATTTGCTTTTCTTGTTCCTGCTCATTATTTTATGATTCTGACATACAAAGTAATGATCAATATTTGAAGAATTATTCAAAGTATAAATAAGGAAGATATATTGAAAATAATTTGATAATACTGATTCACCCCCCCCTCTCAGTATTATTTCCAACAATTGGTATCAGAGCAGGTCCTTCTGAAGAAGCTTGATCGCTTGAAGGAAGATCTAACATCATGAGAAACTAAGAGAGGGAAGCATCAATCAGGCCACCGATTTTTGATGGGACAAACTTCGTATATTGGAAGGTAAGAGTTACTGCCTATCTTCAATATTTGGGTACATAAGTATGGGACATTATAGAAACAGGGTATACTTTTCCATCAGCTACTCCTATAGATTCAGCTGAGAAGAAGAAATATGAAACAAATGCAAAGGCGGTTAATACTCTTCTAGGATGTCTATCTCAATCTGAATTCGTGAAGGTTATGCAATATAAATCCGCAAAAGAAATATGGGACAAGATTGTTTTGAGCTACGAAGGAGATGAACAGGTAAAACGTGCAAAACTTCAAACCCTCAGGATTCAGTATGAGAATCTCAGAATGTATAATGATGAAAGTGTGGCTAACTATTTTCTTCGTGCGGATGAGATTGTTAATTATATGAAAAATTTGGGTGAAGAAATAAAAGAGGCTGTTGTGGTTGAAAAAGTTCTAAGATCTTTGTCACCTAGGTTTGAATCTAAAGTTTCTGCTATAGAAGAAAAGGAGAATCTACAACATCTTAAAATGTCACAACTACATGGAATTCTAACTGCTTATGAAATGAGAAAAGGAGGTCCATCTGACAGGAAAGAAGCTGCCTTCAAGGCTTCAGGTAAAGGAGAGTACTATGAATCAGGACATGGGTCAGAAGAAGAAGAAGAATCAAATTTTGTCAGAAATCTTCAACGGGGTGCTGGACGGTTCAGAGGTAAGTTACCCTTCAAATGCTTTTCTTGTGGAAGAGTAGGTCACTATGCTGCCAAATGTCCTCATAAGGATAAGATCGACAAGGGAAAGGAACCTATTAGATGGAACAAGAAACAGAATGCAAATAAGAAAAGCTACTACACTCATGAAGACAGTGATGGTCTATCAAATAGTGATGAAGATGAACGAGGTAATGACTATAAACTTTTAATGGCATTTGAAGATGATGATTACATGGATGCTATAGATGTGGATAGGTTTTATGAAGAGATTTCTAGACTTAAGACATGTATAGAAGAAAAGAATATGATCATTGATACTCTACAATTTCAAATTGATGAAAAAGAAAAATATCTTGAAAAGTTAGAAGGTGAAATTGTTGGCCTTAGAAAAGAAATTGAGAAAACAAAGGCTATTAATCTTAAGTTTGTCAAAGGATCTGAAACTCTGGATGAGATCATCAATGTACAGCGTTCTCCGCTAAACAAGACAGGTCTGGGGTATAATGGAGAAACATCTCAAGCATCCACCTCAAAGAGTTATCTTGATGCAGCAAGAAGGAATGAGCAAAAGCACAATGGAGATCATCAGGTAAAGCAGGGACGAAATACATCAAGAACGAACCAAGACTATCAGGTAAACCAGGGGAAATCTGTCTTAAGGATGAACAAAAGCTACAATCAGCCACAGGTAAAATCTTCTCAATTTGCTTCAAGAATGGATGACAATAGAAATTACAATCATTTGGCCGGTAGATTTGATAATCGCAGAAGTTTCTTCAATGGGCAATGTTTCTCTTGCTATAACTTTGGTCACAAAGCAGCTCAATGTGTTGCATATAAAAAAATCATGACTAGAGAAGCTCAAAAACAAAGAAGTATGATCGGGATTACAAAAAGGACCTATAACAACTTTTCGGCTCTTGAAAATGAAGTTGAATGTTCTATTTGCAATAACTTTGGTCATGAAGATTCTGAATGCAGGAGCAAGTTTCAGCAGACAAAGGAACAAGCCTCAAGCACCAGAACATGGAGAATAAAGGAACCACAAACAGAAAGATGTGGGATAGCCTTTTATGCAGAGGGACAGGAAAATCTATGGTACATCGACAGTGGATGTTCGAAGCATATGACAGGTGATAAAGAAAAACTTGAATCATATTCTACTTAAGAAAAGGGAAAGAAGTTTCTTTTGGAAATGATACTCCAGCAGCTATAAAAGGAAAAGGCACAGCTCAGTTAAAAGAAAAGGTTAAAGCTGGAAATGTTTTGTATGTTGATGGCTTGAAGCATAACCTTCTGAGTGTCAGTCAGATGTGCGATCAAGGAACCAAGGTAATATTTCGATCAAATGGATGTAGCGTTCGTGATCTTGATACAGGGAAAACAGTGATCAAAGGTAGAAGAACTCCAAATAATCTATACATATTTGAAGAAGGAAAACAACAATGCTATTTGAGCGAGGATGATGAACATTGGTTATGGCACTGGAGGTTGGGGCATCTAAGCTTTTCACAAATAAGGAAGGCATGCAAATATCAGGCAGTTCGTGGTCTTCCAGATATCAAAATTCCAGACAACACTATATGCAAATCATGTCAGTTTGGTAAGCAAACCAGAACCAACTTCCCGGAGAAGGAAGGATCAGCCAGCAGGCCTCTTGAACTAGTCCATACAGATGTATGTGGTCCTTTCAGGACAAGGTCACCTCGAGGAGAAGAATACTTGATATTATTCATTGACGATTTCTCCAGGTTTATTTGGTTAGGACTTTTGAAGCACAAAGACGAAGCATTCGAAAAATTCAAATCCTTCAAAGCCTTGGTTGAAAATGAATCAGGTTACAAAATTAAGTGCCTCAGGTCCGACAGAGGTGGGGAGTTTACCTCAAATGAATTTTTCGATTTCTGTGAAGAACATGGGATAAGAAGGGAATTCTCTACAGCTAGAACTCCTCAGCAAAATGGAGTGGTGGAAAGGATGAACAGAACAGTCCAACAAATGGCCCGTGCTATGCTTGATGAGTCCGGAACTCCCGCAACTTTCTGGGGTGAAGCTGCATATGCTGCGGTTGTTATTCTCAATAAAACAAATGTCCGAGTGAACAGCACTCAAACTCCTCATGAACTCTGGTATGGTGAGACTCCTTCGTTAAAACACTTCAAAATCTTTGGGAGCAAATGCTATATTAAGAATACTGATGAGCAACTTGACAAGCTTGAACCTAGAGCAGATGAAGGCATTCTTCTTGGTTATTCTCCACACAGCAAAGCATATAAGTGCTACAATAAAATACTTGGAAGAATTGTTGACAGCATTGATGTAGTGGTTGATGAAAAAGGATACATTCCTAGGCAAGTAAATCATGAAAATATCGAAGAAGATGAAGACTACCCTCAAAGACAGAATGATGAAGAAGAAGAACCTCAAGAAGCACCAGAGGAACAGATAAGGGTAGAAGAGAAGACTCCATCCAGGTACGTTCAGAAGAATCATCCAGAATCTCAGATTTGGGGGCAAAAAGAAGCAGGTGTACAAACAAGAAGAACAATTGCAGAAGCTTCAAGCTATTTGGCATTACTCTCATCCACTGAACCACAAAATGTAAAAGAGGCATGCAAAGATGAATGTTGGGTCAAAGCAATGGATGAAGAACTTGAGCAGATCGAAAAGAACAACACTTGGGAGTTGGTTCCTAGACCAAAGGATAAGAATGTTATAGGGACAAAATGGGTCTTCAAAAATAAGTTGAATGAAAATGGGGAAGTAATTAGAAACAAGGCCAGACTTGTTTGTAAAGGGTATGCGCAGCAAGAAGGAATAGATTTTGAAGAAACTTTTGCTCCTGTTGCAAGACTTGAGGCCATCCGAATGTTCCTTGCTCTCTCAAGCTTTCAAAAGTTCAAAGTATTTCAAATGGACGTGAAATCAGCCTTTCTGAATGGAGACTTAGAAGAAGAAGTATACATTGAGCAGCCAGATGGTTTCATTCTTGGAAATGATTCAAATCTTGTATGCAGATTGAAAAAGGCTCTCTATGGTCTTAAACAAGCTCCAAGGGCTTGGTACTATCGTTTGGACAAATATCTTCATCAACAAGGTTTTTCAAAAGGATCAGCAGATATCAATCTTTATATAAAAATTGAAAATGACAAATTGCTGATACTTGTTGTGTATGTAGATGACATTATCTTTGGCAGCAATGAAGAATCTATGAGTCAAAGCTTTGCCTTGGTGATGCAGAAAGAATTCGAAATGTCCTTGCTTGGAGAATTGACATATTTTCTGGGCTTGCAAATCCAACAAAAGGAAGGAGGGATCTTCTTGTCTCAAACCAAGTATCTCAAGTAGATTTTGAAGAAATATGGCATGGAAGATGCAAAACCAGTATGTACACCCATGGTCACAGGATGTAGCCTCAGTGCAAATGATGAATCAGCAGCAGTACATCAACCAACCTATAGATCTATGATTGGAAGTCCACTTTATTTAATAGGTACCCGACCAGACATCATGCATGCAGTGGGAATAGTTGGAAGATTTCAGGAAAATCCAAAGGAAACTCATCTTCAGGCAGTAAAGAGAATCTTCAAATATCTTCAAGGGACTCAAAATTATGGCTTATGGTATCCTAGAGATACAGATCTCACACTTCATGCTTATACTGATGCAGATTGGGCCGGAAGCATGGATGACAGGAAGAGCACAAGTGGTGGTGCATTCTTTATGGGTTCCAGATTAGTATCTTGGTTCAGCAAGAAACAGAGTTTGATTGCCTTGTCTACAGCTGAAGCAGAATATGTTGCTGCTGCATCTTGCTGCACTCAACTCCTTTGGATGATGCAGACCTTGCAGGATTTTCAAATCACTTGTACACCACCCATCTCCATCTTATGTGATAATACAAGTGCAATCAGCATTTCAAAGAACCCAGTCATGCATTCAAAAACCAAGCACATACCAATCAAGTATCACTTTCTCCGGGAACAAGTGCTTGAACAAAAGGTCAAGTTGGAGTATGTTCCTTCTAAGGAACAGGTTGCTAATGTACTCACCAAACCATTGCCTAGGGAGACCTTTGAATACCTCAGGCAAAAGCTAGGGGTTGTTGATGCATCATCTTGTTGTTGATTGTTGGTTGTACGCAAGGCTCATCTGAAGTATATGCGTACATGTGCTGGGTTGCGGATTGGTCAAAGATCGAATGGCACAGGTTCAGGGGGAGCATATCATGCATTGTTGGCATTATGGAGGAAGTACAAAAGGAGATCATGGATGTTGGTCTGAATATTGCTGCAATACGTCTCTATCTCTTTCATGGTCATGGATTATGGTTCTTCTTTGCAGATCTGGTTTATAGTCAGGGGGAGCATGTTCTTAGGGGGAGCATAACCCTTTGCCCTTGATGTCAAAGGGGGAGAGTGATTGGTTGTTGTTGCCATCAAGTCCAAAGGGGGAGATTGTTGGCATTATGATACATATGTTGTACTTGATGGCAACCCACTCATCTCAGATAATAAATTATACTGTAGAGAAAATTTCACGCATTTATATGCAGAGAAAAGTTTATTTCATGTAGAGAAAAGTTCATGCACTTTTATGCAGAGAAAAGTTTATTTCATGTAGAGAAAAGTTCACGCACTTTTATGCAGAGAAAAGTTTATTTCATGTAGAGAAAAGTTCACGCACTTTTATGCAGAGAAAAGTTTATTTCATGTAGAGAAAAATTTCGCGCACTTTCATGCAAGGAAAAGCGCGTATATGTTGGAGAACTTACCTTTGGTCCATGGTAGTTAGTCCTTGGTATTTGAACCTATGGTTTTGGACCATGGTAACTCATCAGAAGTGTTGATCCCAAGTATTTGGTTCATGGTATTAGTTCGACAGTTTTTGATCCTATGGTTTTGGCCCGTGGTATTGCATCCAAAAGTGTTGATCTCACGCACTTTCATGGTTGGTTCATGGTATTAGTTCGACAGTTTTTGATCCTATGGTTTTAGCCCGTGGTATTGCATCCAAAAGTGTTGATCTCACGCACTTTCATGGTTGGTTCATGGTATTAGTCCAACAGTTTTTTTTGATCCTATGGTTTTGGACTGTGGTATTGAGAAAGGACTAAGGCTATAAAAGAGGAAGGAGATCATTTGACAAAGCATCTTCTGAATTATTGAATATCTGATAAAGTGCTAGATCTGGAATATTGTGATTGGGTTATGGTGCAGATCTGGATTTGAATGAAGAAGGAACCTGAGCGTAAGGAGAAGGATAAGTTCTATTTATGGGTCAAAATCTTAAGGCTGGAATAGTGGTATCTCTATATGATTTTGATCTGTGATATGTGGCATACGCTTGATCTATAAATCTAATAATCTGGGTCTGAATTATTGATGCATGTTTTATTTTACACATGTTATGATCTGGGTATGTCTGATGTATGGAACAACTGCAAAGTTATAAGGAAATATTTGCAGATCTATATGCGGGTTGGCTTTGGTGAAATCAGAGATTGATGATGCAAGTGTAGTTGATGTTTTTTTTTTGATGTTCTTGGATCCAGTCTGAAAATTAATGAAAAGTGGTCCTTGAAAGAAAAGAAGTAGGGGGTTGTAGCTCCCTTCCAGGAGAGACTGGAAAACGAGAGAGAGAGTTGTAGCTCTCTGCAGGTTGTAGCCTGCGTACTGGTAAAGGATTGCACTAGTACAAAATCATTGTAAAAGGAGTTTCTTATTAAAAGAAGATAGAGACATATTGCAGCAGGTGGTTTTCACCCACATTGGGTTTCCACCTTATATCTGGTGTTCTTTTGTGTGACTATTTGCTTTTCTTGTTCCTGCTCATTATTTTATGATTCTGACATACAAAGTAATGATCAATATTTGAAGAATTATTCAAAGTATAAATAAGGAAGATATATTGAAAAGAATTTGATAATACTAATTCACCCCCCCTCTCAGTATTATTTCCAACATTGAACTTGTCGTGTTTCCCTTTGTCTTCGTTTCGGGCATCCCATTTCAGCACTATGTCTTCAGTTTGAAACTTATCCACCTTTGCCTTTCGATCATATATCTTTTTGATTCTCTCTTGCAACTTGAAGGTATTCTGAAAAACCTCCTCTCTAGTCTGTTGTAAATGGATCATTTGATTGATTCTCCGCTGCAAATGATCTTCCTCACTACTAGCTTCCTGCAGAAGTTTAACAACTGGAACTGCGAGAGGAAAAACCGTGTCCACACCATACACGATCTCGAAAGGGGACATGCCTATTGACTTTTTCTGACTCACTCTATCCGCCCATAGTGCATTGACCAATTTCTTATGCCAGCTCTTCTTGTTTGTTTCCAGCAGCTTTTTGATGATGTTGACTAAATATTTATTCGAGGATTCCGCCAAACCATTACCTTGTGGATAATATGTAGTTGAGTGGCCCAAGGTAATTTGATATTTATTACAAAAATCAATCATCTTTTTAGATTTAAAAGCTGTTGCATTATCTGTAATTAGCTTATTAGGACAACCAAAACGTGACAAAATATTGTTCTCAAGAAATTGAATTATTACCATATCAGTGGCCTGCCAAGTAGGAATCACCTCTATCCATTTAGTGAAGTAGTCTGTCGCTGTAAGGATCCATTTATGCTGTGCTGAAGAAGTAGGATGGATCTCGCCAATAAAATCTAAACCCCACTGCTGAAAAGGAGCACTTACTTCAACCAATTTGAGTGGAAAATGTTGTAATTTTCTCTTACCTTGAAAAATCTGACATTCGTGGTAGCTTGTAACTGTTTTGTACACATCAGAAAAGAGAGTTGGCCAATAATATCCCGCTCTCAAAATTTTATTGGTTGTTGTCTTCCAAAATAGATGACCTCCACAATCTCCTTTGTGAAAATCATCTGTGACCTATTTTGCTTCTTCTTCAACCAAACAATTCAATAAGACACCACTGGGATCTTTCCAATAGAGTGCATTATTCATTATACAAAACTTTGCAGCCTTTAATTTCAGGGTCCTACTTTTGTTCTTAGCCAATCCGGGTGGCGATGAAAGATGTTGGAGCACATAAACAATATCTGAATACCAAGGAGAAAGTAAAAACATTTCAGCTACCTGAACAAGAGAACTTTCCTCATCGTCTTCAGACATAGCAGCATTGAGATTTATGTCCAAGGCATGCAAATTAGATTCTGCCATCAGTTTGGCCAGCCCCTGTCGTTTGATGAGTTTTGTTGGTTTGATCTCCAAATCATATTCTAACAAAGCAGCGATCCATTTGCCTCGTCTCCCTTCTAGATCTGTTTGCACTAAGACATCTTTAATGGCAGCGTTAGGAACATAGGAAAGGATATGAGAATGCAGAATATAAACTCTAAAATCTTTCAATGCCTTTACCAAATCAAGGGCTTTCTTTTCAATAATATTGTACTTTAAAGCTGCATCTCTTATCTTTCTGCTGAAAAAAGCAATTGGTTTCTCAAGCTGGTCTCTTTTCTACATTAAGACCGCTGCCATAGTATGATCCGAAGCAAATGAAAACAAAATAAAATCTTGGGAATAATCTGGGCTGATCAAAATTGGAGCTGAAGAGAGGGCTAGCTTTACCAAATTGAAAGATTTGATGGCTTCCTCGGTCCACTTCACAACACTATCTTTCTTTAACATGTTTGTGATCTCCCTCAAATGTTCTGCAAGATTTGGCACAAAATGACGTAAGAAATTCATCTTACTGTTAAATGACTGGATCTCCTTTTTTACTTCGTGGAAAATCAATTTTCTGAATGGCCTCCACTCGAGCTGGATCAATACGGATGCCCTCTTTGGATAGAATATGACCAAGAAGCTTTCCTTCATCCATGGCAAAGAAGCTTTTCTTTGGATTGAGGGATATGCCATACTTTCTACACTGCTGAAATACAATCTTCAAATGATAAAGGTGCTCTTCATCTGAATTAGAAAAAACTGTCAAATCATCAAGATAAACAACTAAAAATACATCTTTCTCATTTGCAAATGCAATATCCATAGCTCGCTGAAAGGTTGCACTAGCATTCTTCAATCTGAAAGGCATCTTGGCGTAATGGAAAGTTCCCCATGGAGTGGTGAATGTTGTTTTGTCTCTATCATCCTCATGGACCAGAATTTGGTTATAACCAGAATAACCATCGAGTAGCGACATGCGAGATGCTCCAACTGTTAGGATATTCCGACACATAGGATATAGTTAAGTTCAACTTGGTCTAGTATAGAGTTAGGTTAGAGTTAGGTTAGAGTTAGGTAAAGTGTGTTTCTTTACCATTGTACATTTTGTAACTTACAATCCGACGGTCACGATATGTAGTGATCCGACGGTTCACTCTCACCTCGGTATTACCGACACTTGATCCGTGGCTTGACACCCGATTGGTCCATGAGTTCTATTTAAAGCGCATGGAGGGTCATTGTTCGGGTAATCCGTGCATGAGAGAAGCTTATGTAAATTTTCATTCTTTGATTAATAAATTGCCTGTAGTAGCCACGTTGGCGCAGGCCGTGGACTGTTTCCCTCCTTGCACTTTGAGGGTTTTAACCACGTCAAAAATACTGGTGTATTGATTTGAGATCTGGTTGTGAGCGGTGTCCTTTTGGTGTTCTTTCTGAGGAACTTACCCTGTAAATTCCTACATGGTATCGGAGCTATTTGAGGGCCGCGTCCGTTGGTGATCCAAATCTGAAGCTGGTAGAACTGCATGCGGCTGTCGTTTCCTAGATCTGTTGTTTCTGATTGCTTTCGGGCCGAGAGGACTGCTCTGTCGCGTTCGGAGCATCTGTTCCAGTGAGGAACCCCTTTCGTTTCACGCGAAAAGGTTTCCGGTAGCCCTAGCTGCGTCATTTTTCAGATCGGGAGGTATACAGTGTTTTTTTTTTGCAGTTTACTGTTATTTTCTCTCTGCTTATTTCGTTTCGGTTTATTTAGCCTTTTTTTTAACCGGATCTATACCTTTCATTTCTGCGTATGCTCTTTGCCCTGCGACTCTGTGCGATCTGGGCAAATCAGAAACAGAAAGGAAGGATTTTTCTCATGCGTATGCTCTTTTCCCTGCACCTTAGTGTGATCTCGGAAAATCAGAAACATTGAGAAAAATATTTAGTTTTTCGGCTAAAGCTAACTTTGAGATTTTTTTAAAAAATTTCTAGTTTTTTGGCTAAAGCTAACTTCGAGCCGCAAGGTTCGTTTTTTCTTTGCATATTCGTGTTGGGTTTTGTGTTTTGTGTTTTGTAGGGAAAAAGAGCTTTCTCAAGGCAAGCACGCAAACCAAGGCCCCCCCCCCCCTCTTCCTATCTCTTCTACTTTTGAGAACATTTCTTCTTCAGATGATGAAAGCGAGGATGATAATCCTCCCCCACCTTCTCAGGATCCTCAACTTCCAAGATGGGTCCGTGCTACTCGGGATGCAGCAGGTGATCTTGCCAGTGATCCTACAGATCAACGACGTACACGTTCTCAGTTTGAAAGAGCCTCTTCTTTACTGGCTCAAGCTCCAGTAAATCATGATCCTGACACTTTTGCAGAAGCTTCAGGCCATCCACATTGGGAAGCAGCTATGAATGAAGAATATCATTCATTGATGACAAATGATACATGGGATCTTGTTCCTCTACCAAAGGGACGCAAACTTGTTAGATGTAAATGGGTTTACAGAACCAAGTATGGACCAGATGGGAAAGTTGATAAACATAAATCTCGTCTCGTTGCTAAGGGCTTTTCACAGGTTGAAGGCAATGACTACACTAAAACCTTCTCCCCTGTTGCCAAAATGAACTCTATCCGCCTTGTTCTTTCCCTTGCTGCCTCTTTAAATTGGGAAGTCCATCAGATGGATGTTAAATCTGCCTTCTTGCATGGGGACTTGCATGAAGAAATCTATATGGAACAACCCATTGGCTTCATCCAAACAGACTCCAGCCTTGTTTGTCGACTTAAGAAATCCCTTTATGGTCTCAAGCAAGCTCCTCGGGCTTGGTATGCCAAAATGGATAGCTTTCTTTTAGAATCTAGCTTTTCTAGGTGTCATTCTGACAATACTGTCTACACCAAGAAAGTGGGCACCTCTCTTATCATCCTTGTTCTTTATGTTGATGATCTTATCCATACTGGTAGTGATCCCAACCTTATCAACCATGTGAAGTCCAGCCTTAAAAAGAAATTTGAAATGACAGACTTATGACACTTACACTATTTTCTCGGTCTTCAAGTCTTGCAATCCAAGGAGGGTATTTCCCTTTCCCAGTCCAAGTATGCTTGTGATATTCTTCGTCATTTTCACATGGAAGACTGTAAGCCAGCCCCTTCTCCCTTTCAGTCTGGAGTCAAACTTTCAGTCTCTTGTACTTCTCCTGAAGTTGATGCTACATTATACCGTCAACTTGTAGGAAAACTCTTGTATTTAACCCATACTCGTCCTGATCTTTCCTTTGCTGTTGGCCTTGTTGCTCGTTTTATGCAAAACCCCCGTGAAAGTCATTGGAAAGCAGCTAAAAGAATACTTCGTTATGTTCGAGGTACAGTACAGTTTGGGATTCATTACAGTGCCAAAGCAGCTCCTCTGTTAGTTGGTTTCACTGATTCTGATTGGGCTGGTGACCCTGATGATCGGAAGTCTACTGCCGGTTATGTCTTCACTCTTGGTTCAGGACCTATTACATGGGCTTGCAAGAAACAGGCTGCCATTTCTCTTTCGTCAGCAGAAGCAGAGTATCGTGGTGCCGTGGAAGCTAGTAAGGAAGCCTTGTGGCTTCGTCAGATCCTATCAGAGTTTGGCTTTGAGCAGCAGCATCCTACCACACTTTGGTGTGATAATCAAAGTGCCATTCAGCTATGCAAAGATCCAGTCCAGCATCAGCGCAGCAAACACATTGAACTACACATGCACTTCATCAGAAAGCTCATTCATGACCATGTTCTTGAAATGCAATATTGTTCAACAGATGATCAGGTTGCAGACATCTTCACAAAGGCTCTCACAGAGGCGAAGTTCACTAAACTTCGATATATGCTTGGAGTTCAGGAAGTTGTCACTAAGGGGGGATAGGCTCTAGTGCCTCCTTCCTTCTCCTATTGTGTCATATTTGTAAATCCTTCAATCCTATCCCAAGTTTTTCTTAAGGGGGGATGTTAGGATATTCCGACACATAGGATATAGTTAAGTTCAACTTGGTCTAGTATAGAGTTAGGTTAGAGTTAGGTAAAGTGTGTTTCTTTACCGTTGTACATTTTGTAACTTACAATCCGACGGTCACGATATGTAGTGATCCGACGGTTCACTCTCACCTCAGTATTACCGACACTTGATCCGTGGCTTGACACCCGATTGGTCCATGAGTTCTATTTAAAGCGCATGGAGGGTCATTGTTCGGGTAATCCGTGCATGAGAGAAGCTTATGTAAATTTTCATTCTTTGATTAATAAATTGCCTGTAGTAGCCACGTTGGCGCAGGCCGTGGACTATTTCCCTCCTTGCACTTTGAGGGTTTTAACCACGTCAAAAATACTGGTGTATTGATTTGAGATCTGGTTGTGAGCGGTGTCCTTTTGGTGTTCTTTCTGAGGAACTTACCCTGTAAATTCCTACACCAACTACTCACTGAAGTATGTGATCCATATTGGGCAATGGATATTTATCTTTCAAAGATACTTTATTCAGATTTCTGAAATCAGTACATAATTGAATCTCACTTGTTTTCTTGCGCACGGGCACCAAATTAGAAATCCAATCTGAAAATCTTATGGGAATGATTATACCAGCTTTGTATAATCGATTCACTTCCTTCTCTATTGAGGGCAATATTTTTGGATTTATCCTTCTTAGATTCTATCGAAAAGGCTTTTGATTTGGCTTGATCGGGATGGTGTGTTGAATTATACTCTTATCATATCCCTTCAAATCTAAACAGTCCCAAGAAAATACATCAGTAAATGAAGATAATAAACTAATGTATTTTTCCTTTACCTATGGAGGCAAAGCCTTTGATAACTTGACCATTTTAGGATTTTCTGTTGATCCAATGTTTACATCTTCAACTCCTTTCTCGGTGGGTGTCAAGCTCAGTTTCTGGGCTACATCATCTTGATCAAACAACTCCTTTAAAGGTATTAGACCTTTAGGAATGACATTTTCCTTGAGCTGCAAAACTTCCTTTTGATTTACTTCCATATCTACTTCACCATCATCATTTTCTCCATCTATAGAAGTGTCGTTGTATTTGCCTTCATTCTGTAGAAATTCATCAATCTCTTTATCATCTTGAAACACCTACCAATATCTTTGATTATCTGGGATAGCAGGGCGATGTTTCACATGAATTTCAAACTTATTGTTTGAATTCATCGGAATCTTCAAATTACTTGCAGTTGTTGCAAGTGAATCTGCAATAACATTCTGAACACGAGGGACACATGTCAAAGTGTAATCTGGAAACATTCTCAAAATATCTAGCACCGCATTCCGATAAGCTCGCATGCGAGGATGCTTAGCTTGGTATTCACCTTTCACTTGCTTGATAACTAACTCGAAGTCACCATATACTGAAATTCTTTTAGCATTTAACTTCTTAAGGATTTTCAGACCAGCAATTAAAGCTTCATATTCAGCCTCATTATTTGAACAATCAAAAGCCAATTTATACGAACATACCCTTACATTACTTGGCACTTTGTTTGGAAGAAATGCAGGGCTACGTATCCAAATGCCAATTCCAACACCTTCTCTTCCTACCGTGCCATCAAAGTCCATGCTCCACAACCCAGCCTCATCTTCCAAATGCTGAAATTCATTTTGCTCTTCTTCTTTTGCTTGTTGTCCATCAACTTTTTGTTGTTGTCGAAAGGTTGATTGCTCAGCGATACTATCAAGATTTCGTATTTCTTGATCTAGTACAGCTTTGAAATTTTCAGTGATCTCTGGAATATCTTCTACTTCAACTACTTGACTATTTACATCATTAAAACTATCAGAATATAAAACAAAAGATTCCAAATCAGTATGTACATAGTTGATTGGATGATTTAGAGGTTTCTCCTTGCTAGTGATCATGTACTTCATCTTTTTCTCCTGGTATAATTTCCTCAACTGACCAAACATGGGAATAGTAGCATAGGAGAAATCAAGCTGCAATGTCCCTTTGAGTTTTGCTCCCCAAGATCTGGAAAGAAGCATGCCAAATCTAGGAGGAATATTCGCCACAGCTACATCCATCAAAACATTCTTCGCCAGGATCTCATCTAAAGTGACAACCAAATCTTTAATAATCCCAATGCATCTGACCCTACCAGAATCAAAGGAATATATATCATGGTACTTGCGAGTGATATCTAGACCCAATTTTTCCATGATTGCTTTAGGCATGAGATTATGAGAGCCTCCGGAATCGAACATGGCATTGTGCAATACAAAGTCATGCAGTCTAAGGCTAATGTAAAATGGAGCTACATCACTGTCCTCAAATTGACCTTCTAATGCTGGCCCAAAGATAAGTTCGAGTTGATTGTCCTCCACATTTACCATATCAGATAATGGATCCAAATTCAAAATCTTAGACACCTGACCTTTATAGTTGTTGTTTTTCGTTAATTCAGTCAAAGGAATTGACACTTTCAACTTAGCAATTTCATTTTCTAAGCTAACGGCTGATGTTTTCTCTACCTCTTTGACTGGAGCATCCTTCTTTTCCATCTTCTCCTTTGATACAATTGATTGATTTGATCTTTCATTTGCTGATTGTGTTTTGCTGTTGTTAGGATCAGCTGTCTCCTTTCCCTTTCTCTGCGCTATGGGAGAATCGTTCTTTGGTGGTGACACTTCCTTCCTTTTTTGAATTGGATTGATGGGAACTTCTCTACTCTTGAGTGAATATTTTCATTGTTGGGTTGTCAAAGCATTCATGTATCCCTCTGATATTCATCAGACTCTTCTTCAAGAACCGTTTCATTTGCCAAGATGAAATTTTCATCTTTTTGTACAGTTGGGCTTTTTGAATACTCTTCATCTTCGGTGATATAAATGGGAAAATCATCAAGTGTAAAGAAATGATTCTCCTCACCAATTATGTTCTCATCATCATCTGATTCCGAACCATGTACGAAATTCTATTGTAGGGGTGTCTTCACTTGCTGTTGTGCTGCTTGGTCTTGTACTCTTTGTTCTCATTGCTTGATTCTGAATTGTGGTTGCTGCTGGCCACGAAATTTTGGATTTCTGACTTGTGCTTCAAGCTTATCAGAAATTGTGAGCCTATCAAACATCTTCTCAATCTTGCGAAGCAAATGATCAGAGGAAGAAGCTTCCTCTTTTATGGTCACCTTCTTTTCAGCCTTTGCTCTAGCTCTCTTGGCAAGCAGATTTGCCTCAACGCTGACTGAAATTTTTTGCATGTCCTCCAATGTTGCCAGATCTCTCTCCCTCAATTGATACGCCATGTCAGGATCGAAGCCATTAGGAAATTTAATCAAAGCCAAGCCCATAGGTGGCTTTATATCAGCAGGAATTGCATTGTAAACAGTATTGAATCTGACACAATAATCTTGGACACTCTCACCAACATTCCTCTTGATGTTCTCATATTCAGAAAGAATTTGAAGAGGGTTTTTCTTTACCTCCAAGCAATCCAAGAATTGTCTCTGAAGATTTGTCAATGTAGTGATACTTGCATCCGGAAAAGCTCTGAACTACTTTCGCAACGAAATATGTCATCCTATCCACATGCTGTTGAGTTGTGATGCTTTGAGGAGTGCCATCAAACAATGGGATCTTGCTTTGGTAGTCAACGGGCATGTCATCCAAATTTTGAGGCAACACAAGGGGTGCATATCGGGCAGCCATTGCTCTAGGTGGATTTACAACTGGCCTTGGAGATGTAGGAGGAGTCGGAACAATGATAGCAGCTGACGATGTATTTGGTGTATGAGGTGTCGATGGAGGGGATGAAATACGAGATGTTTGAGGTGTTGATGGGGTTGATGGGGGAGAAGAGACAGGAGGTCTCTGATCTGATTTAGTGGGCTGCACGGGAATGGTGGGAATGAATGGAGTTTCAGTAGGAATTCCTGAACTAGATGCAATTGCGGATGAACCAAGAGTTGCTGATGCAGATTCTAAGAACTCGGGAATATTTGAAGCCACAATGGAAGTTTGAAGATTCAAGATGTAACTGTCAATTGATCTATTTTCCCTTTCAGTTTCAAGATCTTTGACAAACTCTAGATTTAAAACAGTGGAACCAACAACACTTTCAGATTTAGTCTCAAACAACGACAGATCAAAACGTTCGTCAAATTCAAGATCTTCAAGATATTCAAAAACAACAGGACATGAATGAGATTTAAACACGGGAATCACAGAACTTTCTTGTCGGAGAATTCTTGGGATGAGATTTGGATTTTCATACATAGGAGGAGGATCAGGATCAAGATTGGCTCTAGTGTATCGTCTAGAAGCTAGTGTGTTGAATTAATCCCAAAAATCAAACAGACAAAATCAACTTGTTCAACCTATCAAATTCTAAACTCATCATCCAAAGTCTAGAATTGCTTAATTATACTGGGTAATCTTTTAGATCAGCTGTTCAGTTTATAAACTAGACCGGAGATTGACTGAAGCAATGTTTATCTACTTTTGCTAATGCAAAGCAAGAGTGTTTTGAAGGCTACCTGGCTAACTTCAGGCTCCGTCTGTAGTCTATAAAGCAAAACAATGATAATAAACTTTCGTTCCCCAGTGGATTCGCCACTATGTTAGGGCCTAAATCTACCTCAAGCTGAGAAAGGTAGGATCTAGGGTAACATCAAACCACGCTTAACCTGGTAGCTAGCCCTACCAGGTCGGGAAAGGGCTCTCTCCTTGTTAATCTCAAAAGGATGGCTAATAAAGCTTGAGATGACTGATATTTAGACTGATTTTAGGCTAGGTATGTGTACAGAGGTGTTTGATTGAATTTAAGATGGGTTTTCTGGCTCAATTGTGAAAGGAAAATTTGGGTCCGGGGAATGGACACAGTGTTGCAGAGATCTCTATGGGGTGAGGTAGGAAAATGGTTTAGTACTTCAAATTGAGTGAGATGGAGATTTTTTAGACTGGTGAGGAGTTGGAGAGGGCATGAAAGTCTCATGGATCCTCTTCAAACAACTAAAAACATAAATAACTAAACAAAACCCTAGGTAGAGCACTACAACTTCAATGAATTCTACCTTTATCCTTGTTTCATTTAGTTAAGATGAACAGAGAGAGATGATGGCATGCATATAACACATACAAACTTGCAATTACAGAAGGAAACATAATACCAAATCATGTTGCCACAAGAATCCCATAAAGTGCTGCAAACCCTGGTCAATTCCTTAGCCAAACTACTGAAAGAGTGTACAACAACGCTCAAATCATTCACAAGAGTCCAACCTTTCTCAATGACTGAAAAACTACTAGATTTACGCATCAAACAACTCATGCTAGGATTTAGGGGTCGAGTTCATGATTTTAGGAGCTGTTTCAACAAGATCTAAACTAAGAACTGAAAAGTAGGCAGTGGAACAGCATGCCTCTAAAACCTAGGAAACTGATTCATTCAGTTGCAAACTACTTTTTCATGATGAATCTACCTCTATGAGTGAAAATTTAGCATAATTACATCAAAATCCATCAAGTCACATTAAATTACATCATGATTTTGACTATTAGAAAGAGAAAAGTCAAACTGTGAAGAAACTAGGCGAAAAACAGAGTTTTTTGGCCAAAATGAGCCAATTTTCTCCTATGTGTCGTGCTAATTTCCCTATGGGTAGTGCCTTTTTGTAGCTGATTATGGAGGCCTTCCCGTGCACAAAATTTGCTCCAATTAGACTTGTTGGAAATTTCTTCCTGTCTATTTTCTAAAGCAAGTGGAATTTCTGAATTTGGCCTCCATTTGCCCATCCAAAATTGAGTTCTCCCAACACTGCTTCCTGTGTGTCCAAAAAGGGGCAGAAAGGTCATTTTTGAGGTGTTTTTGACCTTTTTGGAAGCTCAAAACCTATCAAAATTTCTTGGCCATGTGAGGGAATTCATATTTTTCCATGAAAAATCCAAAAATGCAAGCCGTTTTGCAAAATTCCTATCCAACTCAATGCGTAGCACCAGTGGCGCGGCGCATTAGGCAGAAAAACCTGTTTTTTCGGCCAAAAATTTCAAAATTGCAAAAAGTTTCCGAAATTTCTTGAAATTTGGGCTGAGTGTTCCTCATCAGGTGCTGTGTTGGGTTAAGGAAGCTTCAGCCAAGATCTGGAGTCTATTTTTCTCTTTTCTCTTCCTCGTGGCTTTCTTCAATTTGGCCTTCAAATTCCTGATTCTCGCTTTACAGACCATATTTCTTGACAAATAGTGGTATGCCATGTTCCTCAACATGTTTTTCTCATTGTTGGCCTTCTCTAGCATTCTTTCTAAGTGCATGTTTGTCCTCTCAAGCCAAGATTCACAATCAGCTTGAATTTCTTGCTCAAGTGTGGTCAATTGATTTTCCTCCTCTTGGTAGCTTGCCAGTTTGCCGTTATGTTTTGGAGCTCCATGATACTTTTTTGATCTTCTAGCTGCTTGTTCCTTTGCTCCAAATAATTAACAATCCACTTGGATCTTTCTAGGTTGAGAGATAAATGTTGAATTTCATCTTGCTGCTCCTGAATGATCTCTTTAAGCTTTGAGCTTTGTGAGCCCAAATCGGTGTCCTCATCCTAAATGAGGATGAAATCTGTCTCATGACCTCCTGAAGGTCCCTCATCATGCAAGGGTTGCTTGCCCTTGTCCTGTACCTACTCTGCTGATGGAAGAAATGAGACCCCTTCCACCCCAGGTGGAGATAGTACTCATTTTGTTGTTGCAAACAACCTTCTAGTACCCTTTTGATATGTGATAAACACTGGCACACTAGTGGTTTGTGTCTCATGAATCTCCTGCTGATGTGAAAGCTCTCCTACCTCATGAAAGACTATTGGGGGTACTTGAGGACCTGTAAAGACCTCATGTGCAATGAAATCCTCCCATGAGATGTTCAGTAAACCAAGCTGATGCAAGACCATGATTTTGATTAGTGCAAGATGATATATGTTGTTATATTGCTTCTGAGGAGGTTTCTTTTGTACTAAGGTGGTCATATTCTCAATGTTCCGGTAAATGAAATAAGGGAGGTTCATCATCCTCACCCTAGTAAAGTGCATCAACAATCTGATATGATAGGCATACAGATGAGAAAATATGCCCTCACAGCTGGAATATCTAATTATGAGTTTCATCAAGGGAGCATATGTGTCATGTAGATACTTGAAAGGAAAAACTCTACTGATATGTATCTGAAAACCAGCGTTGATGTAAGGCTCATAATGATCTCTGTCTATTAGCTGCCTCTTATACAATTGCTCACCTACATTTGGAATGCCGGTTGCTTGAGCAATAGTCTCAGGTGTCAAGGTGAATGTCACACCTGCCAAAGTGACTTGGCCATTATGAAGATGGAGCACAAACAATCTGGCCAGCTCAAGGTGATACTTGACTCTCTCCACCATCTCACAGAATTGATAACAAGATTGGTGTTTAAAGCATGTGACAGCGAGAGGACAGGCCAACAGCTCAGCAAGTGAAGTAGGCTCCTCCCAGTTATGTTTTCCACCCTTGTGAGGCCTCCTTGATGCATGCATTTCTCTAGAAGAATCATTGATTGTCTCCTCATCTCTGTCATAGGAAGAATTTGACTCCATGTTTGCCAAAGTTTGAGTTTTCTTAGATGAGTATGAAGAGATTTTATGGTGTCTTTAGGTTTTTGCTGCCAAGGATATGAATGTATGAGGGACTGTGAAGGGAGTGTGTATGAGGGATTTTTGAATGTTGTTGACAGGTTTTTAAGGAATAGAAGGTTTTAGGGGATGGTTTTTAGAGTTTGGAAATAGAAATTAGTGTTTGGGATAATGGGATTAGAGATTTAGGGTTAGTAATTTAGGGATATGGGGTTGAGGAAATGGGTAGATGAGAATGCAAAGAGAGGGAGAAATTGTAGTGAAGGAATGAGGGAATGGAGTGAGGGAGTGAAAAATGCTTAGGAGTGGAATTAGCAACAAGAAATACACTTTATAAACCCTATGCAATTATTTTTGACAAAAAATGCAAGGAGGTAGGGTTTCAATTTTTTTTCCGCTAAATCACCATAAGCACCAAGATAAACTCATTCATTGGCCATGAAGGAGTGACAACTTACTTGGATAGTGAGGAACTTAGCAAATTTGTGAGTTTGGAAGAGGTTGGGAGTGATTTCGGGCCTTGTACCCCTATGCGTCGTGCCACCTCACAAGTGCACCGCGCCTTCTGAGTGCATCGTGCCCGTTACAAATTTGCACTCAAAGCACTGCCCAATGCGCCGCGCCAGATGAATGTGTTGCGCCCACGACCCTGTGCGTCGCACCCTGGTTTTCTCTTGTTTTTGGCACAAAACTCACTCTCTTGGCTCTTGGATGACCAATACACTTGCTCTCTTTCTCTTCAGGATACAAATGAACTTTTTAAACATGAAAAATATTTTATATGCATATAGTTTTGATTTTTCATTTACAAAAACCCACTCTTCTAATTTTTTCTTTTAACTTGCTTTTAAAACTCTGTTTTTGGGCAATTTGCTTTGTTTTTGCCTTTTATGCACTGAATGCTTTGAATTTTTGTTTTGATTTGCAGGTGGTGAAGTTGCAGAGGCTTGGCAAGGTGACCAGGGCTACCTCTAAGGTTATTACATATGGAAAAAATGAAATTACATCAAATTTGTACATGAAAACATAAAAAACTCTGTTTTTCCTCAAAACAGGGTTTTGAGGAAAAATCAATCACTGAGCATGTGATTATGGAAATTATTGTTTTTGAAACTTTATTTGACCTCCTCATGTGCCTGCTGACCATTATTGAGTGTTTTTAAGACCTTATAGACAAAACCCTAGTCCTAATGAGACCTAAAACCCTAACAATGACTTTTGTAAATTTAAAGACAAAAATTGACTGCAGATGATCTAGATGTATGAAAATGGGCCAGCAGGTAAAGGACATGAGGGAAAATGTATAATATACCACTACCATCAGATGATCCATGACCCTATGAAATGCAGTTGATCGAGTGAGACTCCTAACATTCAATGCAACAAGAGAATTTGATCATCGATGGAGGGATGAAGATACCGACACTAACAGTTATCATCGCTTAGGGATAGTTTTTCTATTGAAATTATTTATAAGCCATCTATCTCTGACAATACTACTAATTTACATGTTTTCAATTATGACTAGTAGATATTGCACTTTATGGTGAACATTGATGTATTCAAAGATGCAGATATCAATGAAGAGGAGCATGAAAAGGAATTTCAAGATGCAGCCCGTGCAAATAAACAAAACCCCATGTTGAAGGGTGTGGTATCATTGGAAAATATGTATGATTTGCATAATCACTTTCAAGGGTCAATCAATGAAAAAAACCACAGTTCAACATTGTCACACGAACAAATATATCTTGGAACAAAAAAGGATCTGAAGTTTGTCAATCTTAGTACTTGCTGCATACCACAAGAGCGACAAGCTTTCATCCGCATATTCAAGCGGTTTTGAGATGTTTTCGCGTGGACATATGATGAGCTCAAAACTTATGATACGCAAATAATCCAACTTGTTATCTTGATCAAGGAAGGGGTCAAGCATTTTCAACAGAAGTTGTGAATGATACATCCAATGCTTGAGCCCCTGATTCAAAAAGAGTTGAGAAAGTTGTTGGATGCTCGGATCATATACAAAGTGTGACATTCAACTTGGGTATCTAATTTGATCCCAGTAAGGAAAATTCTATGGAAACTCACTTGTATGTTGACTTTTGAAACTTGAATCACACCTCGGACAAAGATTACTACCCTATGTCATCTATGGAATAGATACTGTAGACAGTATCGGGTTCAGAGATGTTCTCCTTGCTCGATAGTTATTCAAGCTACAATCAAGTTCTAGTCTCAGAGCCTGATAGACTAAAAACAACATTTTGCACTAAGTGGGGCATGTTTGCATTATGAAGAATGCCATTTGGGCTAACCAATGTAGGTGCCACATGTCAACGCACAATGGATATCACATTTCATGCACTGATCGGGTAGAACGTAGTGGTGTATCTCGATGATGTCATCATGTTCTCTAAGAATATATCTAACTACTTAAGACATTTGAAGAAAATCTTCGAGCAATGTTAGAAGTACAGGATATCCCTTAATCCCAAGAAAAAAAAATTCAGTGTCTAAGGGTAATCTCTTAGGCCACATTATTGCAAAAAGTGGGATTAAAGTAGACCCTGAGAGGTTCAGAGCTATCATGCAGATTCCCTTCCCAGTGAATAAGAAATTTATGCAGTCCTTCCTGGGGAAGATTCATTTTCTCTGCAAGTTCATCTCCGATTATGCTCAGATCGTGAAACCTATGTAAGAAATGGTAAGGAAGGATGCATTATACATATGGGACAAAAGGGAAAAGTATGCTTTGTTATGAAACCAATTCACAAAAAGATAGAAAAGATAGATCAATGACTTAGAAATCAACCTCTTTGAGGGGGAAACCTCCTTTACTATTGGCTTGTATGGGCCTGACCCAAGTTCAAAGATAATTTAGCCAAGCAAATCCCAGTACTACTGGCCCTTTCGGCAACAGTCCACGGAGCGCAGATTAAGGTCTCACCCGAACTAGTATGGGAGGGTGCTAGAACCAGGTTTCCGCACCCTAGAGATGTCTGATGGTTTTTGGGTGGTGTTATAGACATATTTGGGCACATCAACCCCAAACTTATATGTCGATGTATTAGGGCTCATCAACCCCTAAAAGAGTTGTTTCATACCCTAAAGAAACTTAGTCATCTAAATACATCATTCCCCAAAAGTTCCATCTCATAAATCATCCAGAAAGTGCCTAAACTGAACCATACTGACTGCTACACTAGCAAAGTGCAATGCATACTGACTGCTACACTGTCAAAGTACGATGCATACTATTTAGGCCTTCTATAGGGTGTGATGGGCGAGGATGGACAAATTTCTGGGACATTTTGTTAGTTGCTTGCTCATGGAATCTTCTAGAAACTTCTCCTATGCCACTTGCCCCTCTAAATTCGCCCAAGGATGACCAAGGGAATTAGGAAACCATCTCCAATTCCCCTCTCTTGTTACAAGTGGAATGAAACTAATCAATCCCCATAGATGACTCACCCTCTTGCAAACATCTATAAAAGGATCTCCCATCCAAGAGATCAGAAGGTTGAATTGTTGTGAATTGCAAGTAAGTGCTGCTAGTTTTAGTATTGAGGAGAGAGCATTGTATTCTTGTTGGTGTGTTCTTGCTAATTCATGAGGTGAAGAAGGCTTGATGTTGGGAGGATGGTGTTAGATCAGATAACTGGGTTGTAATTCTCCTTATTATTAATAAAGTTCTTCAGGATTTTTCCCAATTGATTATGTAATTGTGAATGCTTTCATTTGTTCATTATATATCTGATTCTATAATTTTTATGCTGTAATAGACCACAATGCTTTGATAGTTCTTTGTTGCTGTACTTATGCAAGTACTCTCCAAGCGTGTTAATTACGGGGAGGAATTACTGGATCTGCCAAAGGAGAGAGAGATCAAGCAAGAGATCAAGTGAAAGTTCCAGGTTGGTTTTCTACTGTCTTTCTCTTATCTGTTGCACATAGGAAAGATCATTGAATTGCTTTAAACTGTTGTTTCTAGGGTAGCTGCCAAACCTAGAGGGTTAGTCGTTCAACAAGACACTAATTTTTCCAAAAACAAATTGGCGACTCCACTGGGGAACCAGATGTTTGTTTATTGTTATTGTTTGTTTTATGTTCAATTTTATAAACTATAGATAGGGTCTGAAGCCAGCCAGGTAGCTTTTGAATTGCTCTTGCTCTGCAATTGCATAGTAGATAAATGTTGCTTCAGTCAATCTCTAGTTTAGCTTATGAATTAAACATTTGACTTGCAAACACATCTAGATGCCCTTTTGGTAGCTCAGTAACCTCTTAGGACATTTCATCATACTTTTCTTATCATTGTTCCTCAAAACCAACCTTAATCCATTGAAACCTGTTGTGAATTTGAGCCAAAACCATTGTCAGTAGCGCTCCCTGGACCATCGCACTGTCTTCCACTATGACTCAGTATGCATCTCACCTCCCAAGTGTGAAAAGTGCGATGCATCTAATTGTCAACAAAGGCCAGGTGCGATGATTGACTAAACTCATTTTCCCATCTAGGACTTGAGGGTTTTTTACTTGTTTTCAGTTTTGTTTGGTTGTTTTGTTGAATATGAACAATGTCTCTTCATTGAAGCTTACTTGCATCACTTAGATCAGCCTCAATTTACATTAGGATTAGTGAATTTTTTTGTGTATTTGTTCCTCATTTACAATCCTTTGTCGAAAAGTGTTTTAGTCGATTTGTCGCTTCGATATAAAAAGTGTCATAAATCATCGTTTTTGTCAAAAAGAGAAGTGTCGTAAATTCTTCCTTCCCTTGATAGTCGATTAAACTTTTCTTGATGCATTTGATTTGATTTGTTTACATTCAAAGTGTCGAAAGCATATTTCTTCAAACTTGAAAGTGTCGTTTTGAGTCTTCCTTTCTCTTTTTGAAGAAAAAATTGTCGAAAATGTCATTTTGAGTGCAATATTTTAGATCTTTGCTGCATTTAGTTTTCCTTTTTGCATCATTCACATTAAGGAAAGCGAAAACAAATACATGCATTTGCATTTAGCATTTTGGTTTGTGTGCAAAAAGATGATTTAGGGAAATTTCATTAGTGAGTGCTCTTTGTTGTTTGCTTTACAAGCGCTTCTATGCTCTATCCTTCGTAGTTTGGATTTTCATTGGTAAAATAAATGAAAAGATTGTTTATCATTGTAGATTGCATATTTAGGAATTTCAGATCATACATCACGCGATGAACCATCAAAGGCAAACTTTTAAGAAAGATCAACTTTAAAATGAACTTCAATGAACTTAACAATGCTTTGGAATCTAACGCAACACATCTAGAGGTCTAGGCTAGAGACGTGTTCTGGCGTCGTTAAAACTAGTGGCTATCGTTTTCATTAAAGGTTGGGTGATTCCTCCTCTTTGATACGACAAGTGCTAGCACAGACTTGTGCTCCCCCTACCGTCGCATATATATTGGGAGACCACAATAGGATTAAATCCTTTATCCATAGGAAACCAAGTTTGTCGCCTTATTGATTGCAATGCACTAAACATAGCATTCGGGAAGATTGACTGCCATACATAAGTCCTTGGTAATTTCCCTTTAATTTATCACCAAGATGTATATTGCAGTTTTGCGATTGGTCTGGTAAACCTTTTTGTCTATATTCTCCAGAGTAGTCACTTTCATTCCTTTTCGACTCTCTAAAAGAAAAGGTCCATCTGAGCACTTGTCCTTTCAGGCTCATTAAAAATCAAAGGAGACTAGAGTGATCTTTAGCTTTTTCTCAACTCTTTAAAACTGAAAAAGCAAAGTTGTGTTGAAGTGTCGTTAAAATAAATTACCACGAAATAACATCATTTTCCCTTAGTTGATTTTTGAGTTGATCAAGTAATCTGCAATTGTGGAAGAAAGTCAATCAAAACCCCATCGTTCGCGGAGATTACCAAGTCAACCATCTTTGCCTCTAGAAGCGAAACCAATTCGGACCAAACAGTCTCGTTTAACTGAGTCTAGTTCATCTGGTTTATTTGGAACATTCGTTTCAACATCTTCAGAGACTCTAGTTACTCCAATTATTTCTGGTACATCTACCTTTAAAGGGGAAGTTTCGTAATTACCAGAGGACATTAGAACTAACCCTAGTGTAACGGTAAACACTTCTAAACCTAAAGCAACTCCATCTAGAGTTGGTCTGGAACCCATTCTAGTTCAAACCAAGGTTACATTTGAACCAGGAGTTGTTCAAGAACCTCCCATTGAGACTGAATTTCATTTACATGAACATCTGGACTTTGAATTTTAGTATCCAGAAGTTGTCACCCCTCCAGTATCTGTCACTGCAGAAACTACACCTTCTTCAGCTCCAGAAATATTTTACGGACCTGACGGTCAACCTCTTCCACCTGGTCTGATTGCTATAGAGGAGATAGTAGAGGATCCCCCATCTGACACCTCGTTTCATTTTGGAACTGGAATTCATTTATATCCTGCTACTCGTAAGTTTGCTTCCTTTAATACTGCTTCATCGCGAGTTCTTGTCGAATCGTTAGGAGAGCTTTTGGACAATTTAACCATGTCTAAACAACCATCAACATCTAGGAATGTATCATTTGATGTAGCTGCGGTAGAATCTTCTACTGCTACTCCTTCAGTGTTTTCTGGTACACCTAAGTCACACCTATACAGTGCACCATCCACTCCGGTTGGTTACCAATCACTAGATGGAACCCACTCGGGGGTTGCTTCAGCACCATGGTCTACCATTTATTCATCCGGATTTCAATCTAGTTTTTCTCACATGGAAACTCAACAATTTGATCTTGCATATCAGTACCAATATGGGCAATCCAGTTATAAAAGTCTGATATATCCTTTAAACACTGGACTACCACCATATGGAGAGCAGTATGCCTACTCACCGTTTCCTCCATTTTCTAGGGGGGAAACCATATGAGAGTTTCCAATAGTATTCAGGTCAAACTGGAATTACATCTAGTGGTTGGATACCCATACTGCTAAATCAACTGAGGGTTGTATATCCAACACAACCAATCCACCCGGTGTCGAATATTCCCACTACACCTGCTGTTACGACTGTGCCACAATCACAAGCACAACCTGTTGTATCTCAACCTCAACCTGTTCCTTCTTCCTCGCAACCTCAGGTTTCAAGGAAAGGGCTCAAGTTTCTCAGGTTGTTGTACAACATCCACTTGTTTATGGGGCTCAACCACAATCTCAAGTTAGTTCTCCTTTATCTGGAACGACTCAGGCACAAACGGGTATAGTTAATCCACAACTTGGTCAATCTTCTGGTACTATGAAACAACAAACGGTCCAACAACTGTGGCTGTCACAATATCAACAACCTCAATTCCAACAGTCCCAACCCCAGTTTGGACTTGGTTCCCAAGCTCAAACTAGTATGGGACAATATCAAACATATCAAGGATCTGGGAAACAAGGCTTTGTCGGTTACAGACAACCATATTTTCAGTTTGGTTATCAACAACCACCTTATACTGGTTATATCCAACGACCTTATCAAGTATATCAGCAACAAATGACTTATGCTGGTATGCAAAGGCCTATTACTCAAGCAATTCCATCTTATCTTGGGTATGCTCCACCCAACCTGAATCAACAGTTTTCGTTTGTAGCAACTCTAGAACTACCAGATTTGAACTGGCTAACAAATGATCCAATTTCTTACGCCCCTTGGTGACCGGCGATTCTGCATAAAATCCCATCTGACATTCCAAAGTTCAATGGAAATCCAGGAGAAGACCCATCAAATCACGCAATGACTTTTCATTTGTGGTGCTCATCTAACACTCTAAATGATGATTTGATTAGACTTCATCTTTTCCATAGAACGCTAACTGGTCCAGTAGCAAAATGGTATATTGAATTGCCTAGAGCTTCTTTTGATAACTTCACCATTCTTGCCACTACCTTTTTAACCCACTTTCAGTTTCCTATCAGGTACGAAACTGGAATAGAACTCCTTACCAACTTTAAACAGATCACTTCCACTCACATATCTAATCATATTCATGAGTGGCGTCATCATCGTCGAATGGTAAAGACGTATGTTCCTGATCAGCTTTTAGCTAAGTGGTTTATTAAGTCCTTATTTCCATCTATCACTGAGGACGTGGCAAAAGGAGGACTTGTCACAGAAGAGCAAGTCATTGCTCGTGCTCAATATTTAGATCTAATTTATACACAATCAAGCACGCTCTATGACAAAATTTCTAATGCTCCTAGACCAGCTTTTACCGTTCCACCCCCTCCAAAATTAAGTAGGGACTCTCATTCCGACGACGGCGTGATTTGTTCCTGCAGCACACAAACAGTGAGAGGACCATCTGGTCAAGCTCTTGCTATTTCTAGTCAAAATGCAAATTCATCTGAAAATAATCCTGCCTCTGGGATTAATGTCGTGTCATCTGACAAGGGAAAAAATCCAAAGGAACCAGGAGGCAAGAAGAAAGGGAAGAATAATAAGAAGAAACAGGAGAATTCCACTCCTGAAAAATCATCTGAAACCCCTACTGGGACAAAGAAACCTCGTTATCCGTGTTTTATATGTAATGACGAGCATTTTACGAGATATTTTCCACATCGATCCGAAGTTTCAAAACTGTTAAAGGCTTCGAATACCTCAGTGGTGCTAACATATCCATTTTTGAACCCAGAAACACATTTGGTTGCCACAGATAATGCTTCCACATCCCAAGTGCTAATGTTATCCATCGGAAACAAGAAAAGTGATGTTTTAGTATCAACAGGGAATAAGTATTATGGGAATCCATCGTCCTTGAACAACCAGGCTACTGATCAACCTAGTACTTCGACCACGACCTCACCAGAAGTTGTTCCACCCATTATTCTTGAATTAGCAATTAAGCCACGCAAGGGAGTTGTACATAAATCGACATTTAATCTTCGTTCTCGAGCAGCCAAAAATTATAATATAGTGGAGGATCTGGCTCAATCGCCTTCCGCTATGTCGACACTTGAGGTATTGCAACATTTTCCCTCCCAAAAGCAGGCTTTGTTATCAGTGATAGGTGGGATCGATCCTACAGATTCCAATCTTGTGGTCTTTAATCATACAGGATATACACCACAGTTACCAGCACAACTAGCTTTCCTTATACAGGTAAAAGCCCTCAACAAAAATGTTTATCGAACCATTATTGATGATGGGGCATCTACTTGTGTTATGTCAATGAGTTTTTGGAAAACTCTTGGTTCACCACCCTTGTCATGATCACCAACAACACTAAAAGCTTTCGATGGAAGAACGTACACTCCATACAGGATTTTAAGTAGCTTGCAAGTAGAACTAGGAGGCAAAACAATAGATATTGAAGTCAAGGTCGTTGATGGACTCCTTGATTACAATATTTTACTGGGAAGGCCCTTTTTATGCTATGGCTGCAGTTTTGTCCACAGACTTTCAAACGATTGCATTTCCCTTCAAAGGTGGAATCACAGTCGTCGACCAACTAGCCTTTTTTGCTAATAGTTCATAAGCTACTGGAAGCATTCCATTAATACATGGACATTCACAATCACTTCAAAATGTTGGAGTAGGTCTCCTAAAAGATCCTTCCTTGATGGGTACTTTTGCACTCTCGTCTCCATCTGGTTTCGCAGAAGTGGCCAGAGTGGAAACCTGTAACATGATCTCCTCTACATCATCTAATTTTAAGAAGAGTTCCTACTATTTTGAAAGTGATGATCATCGCGAGGCGTTGCTGCCAAGCCCCATCGAATTGTTGTAGCAATCAATCTATTGGGCTTGTGTGGCAAACCCGAATCCACACTCAACAAGTGTTTGGGTAGATAGATCCTTATGATATGGCACCTCTTCTGATCCTTGGTCTCGTATACATTCTACAGATGAAGGAATCATCCAATCAATGATGATAGGAGAGACGCCATGGGAAGATTATCATCATCGTTCCCACCTTCGAGATGACAATGAAGATTATTCAAAAGAACTCACTCACCCTTAAATTTTTTATTTTTTATTCAATTTTGTAAATACAGTCGATTCTGAGCGAAATCTATCTAACATCGAAGAAACTATTTCCATAAATATTTCGACCAAACCTAATGTTGTAGAAAATATTCACATTGGCAAATCTTGTTCTCCATCAGAACTAGAAAATTATTGTGCTCTTTTTCCCCAATTCAAAGATGTCTTTGCATGGTCTTATGAAGAGATGTCAGGCATTGACTCAAGCTTTGTTGCGCATGAAATCAAGATGTATCCTGATGTCAAACTAGTACGTCAACGGCTTCGACCTGTTCATCCAAAGAAAGTTGTTGCCATTAAAGAAGAAGTCAAAAAACTTTTGCATGCTAGCTTCATTTACCCTGTGCCTCTGACTGATTGGGTATCGAATATTGTTCCTATGATGAAAAAACAAGGGACGATTAGATGTCAATTATAGGGATGTAAATCAAGCATGTCCGAAGGACAACTATCCTACACCCTTTATCGACCAAATTGTTGATGAATGTGCCAGATGTGAAATCTTTTCATTCATGGATGGATTTTCTGGATATAATCAAATCAATATCCGCACACAGGACTAATAAAAAACTGCATTCATATGCCCATGGGGAACATTCGCATATCGTAAATTACCTTTTGGTTTGAAGAAAGCAGGGGGGAACTTTTCAAAGGGCAATGAATTATGCTTTCCATGACATCAAACACATAGTTCAACCATATCTAGACGATTTGCCTGCTCATTCACGAAAACGGAGTGATCATCCGCAGCATTTGAGAGCCATATTTCTACGTTGATGACACTACAAGATAAGACTCAATCCGTACAAATGTGTGTTTTGTGTCGGCTCTGGTCGATTGCTTGGTTTTGTAGTTTATAAAGATGGAATTCAACTTGATCCAATAAAGGTTCAGGCAATTCTTGACATGCCTCCACCTTCCAATTGGCTACAAATTCAGAGACTTCAAGGGAAGGAAAACTTTATGAGGAGGTTCATTCCAAATTATGCTGAGCTCGCTAAATGTTATACATGTCTTTTGAAGAAAGGAGTACCCTTCCATTGGGATCAGGTTGGGCAAGCTTCCTTTGATGCTCTCAAAGATTCACTGATAAAAGCATCATTAATGTATGCCCCCAACTATCAAAAAGACTTTTACCTGTATCTCGTTGCTGCAGATACAACCATCGGTATGGTTTTAGTGCAAGAAGATGACAGAATTGAACATCCTATATATTATTTAAGTCACAATCTTAATGATACAGAAAGCAAGTACTCTTACGTTGAAAAGTTGGCTTTAGTAGCCGTCCAAGCAGTCCAGAGATTTCGCCATTATATTCTCCTTTGCAAAACTACCATTGTGTTAGATTTCAACCCTATGACATACATTCTATCACGTCAATTGCTGGGGGGCAAATATTCCAAATGGATAGTCATCTTGCAGGAGTTTGATATGGAATTCATCAAATCCAAATCAAAGAAATCTCTCATCTTTGTAGAGTTACTTTGTGACCTTCCCTCGTCCTCCAACGATTTAACATCAGAAGCATCAATCATGGATGAGTCTCTATTTCTAATATCATTAAGTGATCCATGGTATGGGGGTATGGGGATATACTGGTCTATCTCTAGACCCAAGCTTTTAGGCCTAACACCTATCGCTCTAAACAGCAATGTATTTGATACCAAGCCAAAGATTATCTGATCATTGGTGATACACTTTATCATCGTGGTGTCGATACGATTTTACGAAGGTGCCTTACACATGAGGAGGCCGAAAAAGCTTTGATGCAGGTGCTTGTGGGGGGCATCTATCTGGTTATGCAACTGCACAAAAAATCTTACGAGCTAGTTACTTTTGGCCAACCATTTTCAAAGATTGCATACTTGCAGTTAGAAAGTGCCATGCTTGTCAGATTTTCAATCATAAAACCAGATTACCACCTGCACCACTGCATCCAATAGTTGATGTTGGCCCATTCGCGAAATGGGGCATTGATTTCATGACATGTAACCCCAGCTTGGCTGGGGGGCATGGGTATATTATAGTCTCTATCGACTACTTTACCAAATGGGCCGAGGCGATGCCTACATTGAACAACAACGGCGAAATGACTCCTCTTTTTTTTCAATCATGTAGTTTCTAGATTCGGTGTGCCACAGGCTATAATCACAGATCATGGGTCACATTTTCATAATCACATGATGATCGAGTTAACTACCAAATTAGCATTGTCCCATGATAGTTCTACTCCACATTATCCACAGGCTAACAGACAAGTTGAGGCAATCAACAAAGTCCTTAAGCGCATGCTGCAAAGAATGATTGGAGTCCATAAACGGAATTGGCATTTAATCCTGTACTCAGCTCTGTGGGCATACCAGACCTCGGTGAGAAATGCGACCGGATTTACGCCCTTTCAGTTGGTGTATGGTCTAGAAGCAGTCTTACCAAGTCAATGTGAAATCTCATCGCTCAAGCTTGCAATTGACCTGCTACCCGAAACTTTTGAAGAAGAAACTCATTTCTTGGAATTAATCCATCTGGATGAAACCCGTCGTGATGCCACATTGCCTAACGAAGCACATAAGAAATGCATCAAGGCACAATATGACAAAAATGTTAAGCCTCGTGTTTTCTCAGAAGGTGACCTGGTCTTGCTTTACGATCAAGACTCTGACAAATTGGGAGCAAGGAAATTTGAACTATTATGGATGGGCCCTTACATCTTTAAACGTGTGTTGACAAAAGGGGCCTACGAGTTAGTCGATTATGATGGGATTCCATTGTCGCAACCCTAGAACGGGTCGTATCTCAAATGTTACTATGCTTGATTGAGTGTAGTAAAATTCACTGTACATATGCTTTCATTGCATTTTTGTGTCTTTTCTTTTAGAGTTGTCATTTTGGTTAGGTAATCCTCTTCACATTTGTTGCAGATGTCAAACTTTTTGGAACCATTTGTTGGGTATGCCAACGGAGCTAGTCGTAATACGCAGAACCTATTTTCTGTAGCTTGGGCCATCTTTGCTCCAAGCGGCGACTTAGTGAGTTTCAGGGGGATATGTATTGGTCAATTGACGAACAACATCGCTGAGTATAGCGCATTGATTGAACTCCTCTCTGATGCCATTTCAAATGGCATACGCCGGATCATTATCAGGCTAGATTCACAACTTGTCATTCTACAACTTACTGGTGTTTATTCCGTCCGGAACCCAGCTATTCATCGCATGTTCCTAAGAGTTAGGATTTTGGAAAGACATTTTGATTTCATTCAATATCAACACATTTCCAGAAACTTAAACACATTGACTGATTCATTAGCAAATTATGTGTTAAATAGAAATTTGCAGCATATGTAAAGAAAGAATTTTACATCAACATTTGCATAGGATTTCATCACTTAGCCAAAATAAAACTCCAAAAGTCAAAATAGATAGATGTTTATAAGTTTTCACAAAATGTTTTGTGTCCAAGACAAAATCGATCATCTAACCCAGAAACCCAAAATGAATGCAAAAAAAATCCTAGACTAGTGATGCTGGTGATAACATGTCACCACCTGCGCTATCATGCGCAGGAACCTAGTCCAACGACTCGATACACCAGTAGTATGGCATTATAGCCTCATAGGTAACTCGTCATTCCAGACATCTAGAATGCAAAGATTCAACCCCTCTATCTGATCCTGTAGTTGTGCAAGGGTCTCCGCTATGTCCAGGTCCCTAAGGACTGCTCTCCCTACAGCTTCACCCGTTGGAGCATCTTCCTCCGGTGGGCATGCCATTGGTCGAACTGGTCTGATATTTGCACACACATATGAGTTTATTTAGTCTTGTAACAATCAAAAAATACAAAAACAATAGAAAACTAAAAGAAAAGATGTGGTCAAATCATTTTACCTATAGCACTCCACCGCTCACCAGCTGGTAAAGCCAAATCTGGATCGCCTCGGAAATCCATCCCGATATATGGATACTCCGCTAACACCATCTCTTAGTGGTCTAACCACTCAAAGAAGGCAGACGAGAAGGAGACCTGTGACTGGCCAGCATGCCTAGCCAGAAGGTCCACCCATCGCTACATCCGTGGTTCTCTCGGTGCAAGCAATCCTAGTGAAATGTTTTGAGGTTGCATCAATGGGATACTTTTCAAAGAAAAATAGTCAATATGGATCCATATCCAAAATTATTGGTTCTTCCAGCTTTTACTTTGGACAGTTGGTCTTTTATGATAGGAAGTACTACCTCACACCAATTGAACACCTTCGGTTCCAGGCAATCCAAGGCATACTGCATGTAGGATCTGTTTGCTAAATGTAAGGCCGCACTGCCAGCCAATCTAGCAAAGGTAAATAGAATGGTCCTCAAAGGTCGATCAGTAACATCCCGGATATTAATCTTGCCATCTCTACTGGGTTGGGATCCTTCTCTACAGAACTGACGAATGTAATCTTTCACCGATTCGCCCACACGAGCAAATCCTGATAGTGAAGGAGGGGCGACACACCTTGACAAACCCGTCAGAAAATAAATATCCTCGACCATGAAAGAAATGGATTTACCCCTGATCTGGAATACCTATTCAATAGGATCCCAAGCATGAAGAAGACACTGCAACAAACTAATCGGTTGTCTCATGTTGGATATGCGGATTGGTCCTGTAAAGCAACCATATCCTCCTCTTCATGTTCTTGTTCTCGCCATGTGACGACCATCTTGATCCACAAATATCTGAAATACAAACATTAGGTGAGTTAGGATCCATTTTTGAGCAAAAACAGGTAAAAATTTGATGAAAAAACACTATACAAACTTGCTCTTTTGTGCCCATTGCACCTAGCCTTTGAACAAGGTGAGGTGCATACTGACTGGCCTGTTGGCAGCCCAGTATGCATCGCACTTTTCAATATAGGCAAGGTGCGATGATTGGAGAGTGAAATATTCAAACCCTTGAGGCCCCTAAAAGTGAAAAAACTTGCCCATAATTGAAAAAAGATGGAATGAAAATGAAGATCTTAAGGATAGCTCCTACCTGGTCCTGACAGCATGGAAAATGGTCCACAAAATCTCTTGCAATCGACTGGTGAAATTTGAGGGGGAAAACTGCTTTAGAGCTCCAAATCCAATATTTGAAATGAAATGTTAAAACTACTTTTTATGTTTACTTTTCCATGTAGTTCAAGTAAATGTTAGTTTTAGTTCATTTTTCATCCATAAATATGTATTTTTAATCAGTTTGATGGAGTTTTGAGTAGGTTGAACAATTGTCAATAGAATCTGATGTGCTAAACAGTGAATTGAGCATCTTTGACCACCAAGTAAACGTTTTGTCTTCTTTTCAAGCTTTAATTCAAAAATGAAAAGAAAACTATAGAGTCCTCTTTAAACCCCTTTCATACTCGTTAAACATGAAAAGATTGTCAAGCGTTTGTCTTTTCCGGATCGTTAAAGTACTGAAAACGTCATCCCTCCTGTATTATTTTATCCTTTTTCGGACCTAAGGGATTATTTTATGAAAAAGAACTTATGTAGTTTTCTTTTCGTTCCTTTTTTCGAACTCTTTAAACATGAAAAGGACTGAGTTATCCTTGTCATTAAACTCGTTAAAATAATAGCGACAAACTTGTCTATCTAGATGAGACCAAGTTTCACTATCGCTAGACTCATTAAAACATCAAATAGCGATGGGTTTGCCCGAAGGGTGAATTATATAACAAGCATATGTTATCCTCCTGAAGCTTGACAAAAATAAAGAGGTATTGGTCGGAAATGACTGGGGAAAAAGGGGAAAAATCTTGAAGAGTTTATGGTAGCAAGTCACTCTTGAACATGACACTTTCACTTCATCTCCATGATTGAGTTGGGTTGGGTTATTCCATTCACCGGTCATCATTCCATTGGTCTTTCATGTTAGGATATTCCGACACATAGGAAATAGTTAAGTACAACTTGGTCTAGTATAGAGTTAGGTAAAGTGTGTTTCTTTACCGTTGTACATTTTGTAACTTACAATCCGACGGTCACGATATGTAGTGATCCGACGGTTCATTCTCTCCTCGGTATTACCGACACTTGATCCGTGGCTTGACACCCGATTGGTCCATGAATTCTATTTAAAGCACATGGAGGGTCATTTGTAGGGTAATCCATGCATGAGAGAAGCTTATGTAAATTCCTACATGGTATCGGAGCTATTTGAGGGCCGCGTCCGTTGGTGATCCAAATCTGAAGCCGGTAGAACTGCATCCGACTGCCGTTTCCTAGATCTGCTGTTTCTGACTGCTTTCGAGCCGAGAGGACTGCTCTGTTGTGTTCGGAGCATCTGTTCCAGTGAGGAACCCCTTTTGTTTCACGCGAAAAGGTTTCCGGTAGCCCTAGCTGCGTCATTTTTAAGATCTGGAGGTATACAGTGTTTATTTGCAGTTTACTGTTATTTTCTCTCTGCTTATTTCGGTTTCGGTTTATTTAGCTTTTTTTTAACCGGATCTATACCTTTCATTTCTATGTATGCTCTTTTCCCTGCGACTCTGTGCGATCTGGGAAAATCAGAAACAGAAAGGAAGGATTTTTCTCATGCGTATGCTCTTTTCCCTGCACCTTAGTGTGATCTCGGAAAATCAGAAACATTGAGAAAAATATTTAGTTTTTCGGCTAAAGCTAACTTTGAGCCGCAAGGTTCAATTTTTGAAAATATCTAGTTTTTCGGGTAAAGCTAACTTCGATCCATAAGGTTCGTTTTCTTTGCATGTCCGTGTTGGGTTTTGTGTTTTGTGTTTTGTAGGGAAAAAGAGCTTTCTCAAGGCAAGCACGCAACCCAAGGCCCCCCCCCCCTCTCTCTCTCTCTCTCTCAAATTTTTTGTATAGATCAATTGGTTCAAAGCTATTTTAAGAGAGTAGAAGTCTTGGGTTCAAGTCTCCATTTTGTGGGGGCGGACTTTTTCATTTCCGCACATTCCCGCACTTCGTTGGCAACTTCAACAACTTTTTTTCAAAAAGCCATAACTTCTTCATCCGGAAGCCTTTTTCAGAGCCGTTTTTTTTAAACCAGCCTAATTTTTCGAGATCTATCCATTGGAACACTTACTTTCAGCATCTTCAGCTTCAGTTTCTGTTGAAATGGAAAGTCAATACCAAGTTACCCTTGACAGCACCAACTACTTCCAATGGTTGTCCTACATGGAGGATTTACTTAGAAGTAAAGGTCTCTACCGAATAGCCACAGGCCAAGAAAAGAAACGAAAGATGAAGACAAGGCTGCTAAATGGGAAAATAGACAAGATCAAGCACGTGGTTTGATAGGGATGTCTATTTCTCCAGATCTTAGATTCCATATTGCAGAACTTGAAACTCCTCATGAAGCAATGGAACAAATCAATAAAGTTTTTGGGATTAAAAATGAAATTAGAGCCCATCAACTTGAAAATGAGTTGCTTACATTGGACCCTAATAATTTTTCTTGCATTGAAGATTTCTTGTCTAAGTTCAAGACCCTTAGATATCTTTTGGAAGGTGTTAAGGTTAAGAAAGAAGATAGTAACCTTATTTATTCAATCCTTACTAAGTTGGGACCAGCCTACTCTGTATTTGTTTCCACCTTCCATTCTACAAGAGAAGCCTTCATTTCTCAAGGAAAAGACTACAAGCCCCCTTCCTTTGACTCTTTTTGTGATTCTTTAATAAGAGAACAAGAAAAACTCTTACACCTTGGTCTTCTTAATCTTGGAAACTCTTCCAAGAAAGCGTTAGCCGCCCAGCAGCAACCAAATTCCAAGAATCCTAAAAAGTCATATCCTAAAAAGAATGGTCCTAAACTAAACAAGGGTCCTAAGCAAACTCAGCCTCAAAATGAAAGATCATTTCAGCAAAATGATAAGACCAATAAAAACAAATGGAAGAAGACTGACAGACATTGCAACTTTTGTAATCGAGATGGCCACTTAGAATCAAAATGCTTTAAAAAGATGGAAGCCTTGGAAGCAGCAATGAAGAAGCATAACATCCATTTGGGGCAATCTTCAACTTCACCTTCATCTTCAGGAATGGCACTTTCTGCATGTGGTTGTCAAGCATCTCGGTCTGGCTATGCGTTAAATGTATCTTCTTCTTCTCATTCTCATGAGTGGCTCATTGATTCTGGAGCTTCTTATCACATGGCCAAAAACAAAGCCATGTTCTCTTCTTTAAATGATTGTAACACCAAAAATATATATGTTGGTGATGATAGATCTCTTAATGTTGTAGGGACTGGAACTGTTCATCTAGACAATGGTCAGTTTAATGATGTATTATGTGTTCCAACCTTATCCTGCAACCTTCTATCTGTATATCAGATAACTCATTCAGGTGAAGGTAAAATCGTTGAATTTTCACCTCATGATGTTGTAATCAAGGACTTAAAAGATCCTAAACAGATTTTGGCTACTGGCATTGCTGATGATTCTACAAGGTTGTATAAGTTTCACAACTTTGGGTCATCAAATCTTCCCTCAGTATTTGTTGCTCATAACGATGAAGTGAGCAAACTTTGGCATGAGCGATTTGGTCACTTAAACTATTGCTCCCTTCAGCATCTATGTAAAGAAAATATGGTGACAGGTCTTCCTATGGTATCTTGCAGAGATGGTGTTTGTTCCGGATGTGTACTCGGAAAACATCATTGGGACAGTTTTGAAAAACGTGCCTCTTGGCACGCCTCCGCCCCTTTACAGCTTGTGCATAGTGATTTATGTGGTCCACTTCCAGTTGTGTCATTCTCTGGTTGCAAGTATTTCTTAACTTTCATTGATGATTTCTCCAGACGCACTTGGGTATACTTCTTAAAACTCAAGAGTGAAGTATTTAACACTTTTTGGGCCTTCAAGGCCTTTGTTGAAAAACAATCTGGACATCAAATTCTTAAGTTAAGATCTGATAATGGCGGAGAATATGTTAAAAACACATTCATCAACTATTGCACTGAGAATGGAATTCAAATGCAACATACTGTTCCATATACTCCACAACAAAATGGTGTAGCTGAAAGGAAGAATCGCACCTTAAAGGAAATGGCTAATTGTATGCTACAATCTAAAGGACTTGGTCTTAGTTTTTGGGCAGAAGCAATTAACTGTGCAAATTACATAATAAATCGCACTCCTACTAAGGCTTTAAAGAATATCACTCCAGAAGAAGCATGGAGCTCAATCAAACCAGATGTAAGTCACTTTCGTGTTTTTGGAAGTGAAGCATGGGCCCATATTCCAGATGAAAAGCATAAAGCTTTAGAACCTAAGAGTGAAAAATGTACTTTTGTTGGATATTCTAAAGATGTCAAAGGCTATAGACTTATTCCATTTAAGTCCAAAAATGTTATCATTATAAGAGATGTAAAATTTGATGAAAATATATCGGCCTGCGAGCCTAGTCCGGCGGATGTGCCACCTCTCCCTATCTCTTCTACCTTTGAAAACATTTCTTCTTCAGATGATGAAAGTGAGGATGACAATCCTCCCCCACCATCTCAGGATCCTCCTTCAGTTCCTGAGCTTCCAAAATGGGTTCGTGCTACTCGAGATGCAGCAGGTGATCTTGCCGGTGATCCTACAGATCAGCGACGCACACGTTCTCAGTTCGAGAGAGCCTCTTCTTTACTGGCTCAAGCTCCAGTAAATTATGATCCTGACACCTTTGCAGAAGCTTCAGGCCATCCAGATTGGGAAGTAGCTATGAATGAAGAATATCATTCATTATTGGCAAATGATACATGGGATCTTGTTCCTTTACCAAAGGGACGAAAACTTGTTCGATGCAAATGGGTTTACAGAACCAAGTATGGACCAGATGGGAAAGTTGATAAACATAAAGCTCGTCTTGTTGCTAAGGGCTTTTCACAGGTTGAAGGCATTAACTACACTGAAACCTTCTCCCCTGTTGCCAAAATGAACTCTATCCGCCTTGTTCTTTCGCTTGCTGCCTCCTTCAAATGGGAAGTCCATCAGATGGATGTTAAATCTGCCTTCTTGCATGGGGACTTGCATGAAGAAATCTATATGGAACAACCCATTGGCTTCATACAAACAGACTCCAGCCTTGTATGTCGACTTAAGAAATCCCTTTATGGTCTCAAGCAAGCTCCTCGAGCTTGGTATGCCAAAATGGATAGCTTTATTTTAGAATCTGGCTTTTCTAGATGTCATTCTGACAATACTGTCTACACCAAGAGAGTGGGTAGGTCTCTTATCATCCTTGTTCTTTATGTTGATGATCTTATCCTCACTGGTAGTGATCCCAACCTTATAAACCATGTGAAGTCCAGCCTTAAAAAGAAATTTGAAATGACAGACTTAGGACACTTACACTATTTTCTCGGTCTTCAAGTCTTGCAATCCAAGGAGGGTATTTCCCTTTCCCAGTCCAAGTATGCTTGTGATATTCTTCGTCATTTTCACATGGAAGACTGTAAGCCAGCCCCTTCTCCCTTTCAGTTTGGAGTCAAACTTTCAGTCACTTGTACTTCTCCTGAAGTTGATGCTACCTTATACCGTCAACTTGTAGGAAAACTCTTGTATTTAACCCATACTCATCCTGACCTTTCCTTTGTTGTTGGCCTTGTTGCTCGGTTTATGCAAAACCCACGTGAAAGTCATTGGAAAGCAGCCAAAAGAATACTTCGTTATGTTCGAGGTACAATTCAGTTTGGGATTCATTACAGTGCCGAAGCATCTCCTCTATTGGTTGGTTTCACTGATTCCGATTGGGCTGGTGACCCTGATGATCGGAAGTCTACTGCCGGTTATGTGTTCACTCTTGGTTCAGGACCTATTACATGGGCTTGTAAGAAACAAGGTGCCATTTCTCTTTCATCAGCAGAAGCAGAGTATCGTGGTGCCGTAGAAGCTAGTAAGGAAGCCTTGTGGCTTCGTCAGATCCTGTCAGAGTTTGGCTTTCAGCAGCAGCATCCGACTACACTTTGGTGTGATAATCAAAGTGCCATTCAGCTATGCAAATATCCAGTCCAACATCAGCGCAGCAAACACATTGAACTGCACATGCACTTCATCAGAAAGCTCATTCACGACCATGTTCTTGAAGTGCAATATTGTTCAACAGATGATCAAGTTGCAGACATCTTCACAAAGGATCTCACAGAGGCAAAGTTCACTAAACTTCGATTTATGGTTGGAGTTCAGGAAGTTGTCACTAAGGGGGGATAGGCTCTAGTGCCTCCTTCCTTCTCCTATTGTGTCATATTTGTAAATCCTTCAATCCTATCCCAAGTTGTTCTTAAGGGGGGATGTTAGGATATTCCGACACATAGGAAATAGTTAAGTACAACTTGGTCTAGTATAGAGTTAGGTATAGAGTTAGGTAAAGTGTGTTTCTTTACCGTTGTACATTTTGTAACTTACAATCCGACGGTCACGATATGTAGTGATCCGACGGTTCATTCTCTCCTCGGTATTACCAACACTTGATCCGTGGCTTGACACCCGATTGGTCCATGAATTCTATTTAAAGCACATGGAGGGTCATTTGTAGGGTAATCCGTGCATGAGAGAAGCTTATGTAAATTTCTACATTTCATACCATCCATATTTTGGGGTTAACGCTACCAATTCATCTCAGTGTCACTAACATGTTCAAGAGAAGTCATCCAGTTGAGAAGCCATCCAGTTAAATGTCCCATACATTGCAATACCTCTAACCTTCATATTTTCATGACCGCCATTCCTAAACCTTGTGTCGTCAGTTCATTTTCACCTCCATAAATCATTTGCTTCGTTTCGTGTCATAGATGTGGGATACATCAAGGCCTTCCTACGACGATTCGCTTCTTGTCGACATCAGCTGATTATCCAAGAAGTTGACTTAGAAACACCCTTCCAGTCCTTTGAAGCTTGTTTACATCAATGGCAAGTTTCTCACTTCTAGCGACAGGTTGACATCAATGGCCTTCGACCGAAAGATTTTGTGTGGTGTTCGACATCGGATCATGTATTCACACCACGTGAATTGTACTGTAGTACGTTGAGGATCATTATCATTATCGGTGATCCCTCTCACGTTTGTTAACAACTCACATCATTGGCTGGTAATTAGGCGATGTCTTTCCATGTTTGACCTCAGGACATCTTTTCACATGGTTTGACTTGTACATCCAACGAAGATTGAACGAGTTTGAAGACCCCGGATCTAGTTTCATCCATCCAGGCTGCGATATATTCAGGAATACAAAAATATCAAATGTACAAAATCTCTACACAGATGGTCATCCTAATCATGGATTGTGACTCTATATCTATAGAATCAAGAGTCTGTATCTACAGATGACTATCTGATCTATGTACATGAAATGAAAATTTATAAAGCTGAGAATGGTAATGCCTCCCTCAGCTAGTTCATGAAAAATCATATCATTATGATGTATTATATTGTAATTTATGCAGGTCACCTTCCAGTTTGAAACTTTCAATACTCATGATAAAGAATTTCACCCGACATGAACATTTACGACCTCATGCTTTAGGGGGCAACTGTTATAGACATATTAGGTCTCATCAACCCCTAAAAGAGTTGTTTCATACCCTAAAGAAACTTAGTCATCTGAATACATCATTCCCCAAAAGTTCCATCTCAAAAATCATCCAGAAAGTGCCTAAACTGACCCATACTGACTGCTACACTGGCAAAGTGCGATGCATACTGACTGCTACACTATCAAAGTGCGATGCATACTGTTTAGGCCTTCTATAGAGTGCAATGGGTGAGGATGGACAAATTTCCAAGACAGTTTGTTAGTTGGTTGCTCATGCAATCTTCTAGAAACTTTTCCTATGCCACTTGCCCCTTTGAATTCCCCCAAGGATGACCAAGGGAATTAGGAAACCATATCCAATTCCCCTCTCTTGTGGAACCAATTGTAACAAGTGGAATGACACTAATCAATCCCCATAGATGACTCGCCCTCTTGTAAACATCTATAAAAGGATCTCCCATCCAAGAGATCAAAAGGTTGAATTGTTGTGAATTGCAAGTAAGTGCTGCTAGTTTTAGTATTGAGGAGAGAGCATTGTATTCTTGTTGGTGTGTTCTTGCTAATTCATGAGGTGAAGAAGGATTGATGCTGGGAGGATGGCACTGGATCAGACAACTGGGTTGTAATTCTCCTTATTGTTAATAAAGTTCTTCGGGATTTTTCCTAATTGATTGTGTAATTGTGAATGCTTTCATCTGTTCATTATATATATGATTCTATACTATTTATGTTGTAATAGATCACGATGCTTTGACAGTTCTTTGTTGTTGTACTTGTGCAGGTACTCTCCAAGCGTGTTAAGTACGGGGTGGAGTTACTAGATCTGCCAAAGGAGAGAGAGATCAAGCAAGGGATCAATCAAAAGTTCCAGGTTGGTTTTCTACTATCTTTCTCTTATCTGTTGCACATAGGAAAGATCATTGAATTGCTTTAAATTGTTGTTTATAGGGTAGCTGTCAAACCTAGAGGGTTAGTCGTTCAACAAGACACTAATTTTCCCAGAAACAGTGGTCCATGGTTTGACCCTGCGCGCACGTCGCTACGCACACCTATCAGTACCCAGCAACCTGTAATGTTTCCTTCGTGCAACTCTATTTGAGGCGTGATCTGTGTTATTACCCAAGTTCATTACTATTAACCTGATATTATCTGATTGCTTAACTTATCTGTGTGAGCCCAATTATGCTTAACATTGTTTAGTATTCATATGCGTGCACGTGATAAACCAAATAGTATAAATGCATAGAAAATCATACAAAAACGGATACACAGTATTTAGAATCAAACTTCCCTTTATTATTCTTCTTCTTGGGTTACAGACTCAACTTCACCCTGCGCACTCAGCTGCAGGGGTCTGCGCACTTAGCTGCGGACTCTACTAGGCCTCTGCGCACTCAGCTGTAGAGCCTCTTCCTACTAATATGACCCAATACACTTAGACTTCTTCTCTATCCACTACTAAATCATTACATCAATCCATCTCTTGTTATCTTTACAACTTAGAGCCTCGCTCTATTTATTCAATCCTATGGTTCGCGGACCATGGGTAGGCTGAAATGACATTACATTACATTAAAACACTTAGGGCTGACAACCCTATGATTCAATATACATTTTGCGCTCTGCGCCCGCAATTCACAGTGTTACAACATATTTGACCAAAACCTGGGCTTTGAGCCCCAAAACATGTTGTGGGAGGATTCCATGCCCAATGGGCCCCCAAAACAAACATCGTGACCCACCTTCGAGTCACTATGTCGGCGCAGTGATCTTGGCGCGGGGTCCCTCCAATTAGTCCCAAACTGCTTGAAAGTCGGCAGTGCACTGAGCTGCTGCCTGTTGTACCTATTGCATCTTGTCTTCTGAGCCCTCTATTTCTAGTATGTTGCGCTACATATGTACTTGCATCCCCTGAATCTGTACGAGCTTTCCTTTGATATCTCCTGTGATTGTGAAGGCTTCATCAATCCATGGCTAGACGCGTGCTTTGAGAACAACTTCCTTATGGCACACTGCATCCACCTACTCTTTTAATGCCTTGGCTTACTGCATCTTTGCAAGCCACTGAATAAAGACTACTATTTGCGCAGTCCCTCTGATGTTGTCATATTGTTGCTGGAGTTCACGTGCCTCTGTCTCCAGCCGCTGAATGTTGGGGTCCCCCTGCAATGTCGTGAGGATCTCAACCGCCTGCTCCATACCCGCATGGCAACGCAGCCCTCCATGTGTGGGAGCGAACCTTGTGACATGCTGACTCTGCACGCACCTCCCTTATCATGCAGCTCCCAAGAATATTCTTTTATAATCCCACCCTTTCAACTGCCTGGAGCGCTGAGACTGTTCTTCTTACAGCTAGTCAAGTGGTCGCACCACCCATGCAGGGCTCCATTTCGCCCCTCAGGATAGTCCACAAAAAACCCTCAATTTCCCTCGCGACATTTGGCGTCGCACTCTATATCGTATATAGTGTGCTCCCCTGGTTACTGCGTTTGGTGATATGTGGTCGTAGCCATGGCAGCAAAGTCATAAATTCTCGACAATAGTCTTCTAATTCATTGGTATGATCATCTACACCTTGCCTTGCCATCCTTCATTTACCGACATGACATGCTTGCTTGATCTCATTTTCCAGCCTCTTGACCTTTGCGTCCATCAACATTCTTTTCTTCCTCAGTCGTACCGGGTCTTTTTCGAGTTCGCAAATTGTAAGGTTCCCTCACTGAATGGTTTCCTGAAGCCTTATGTGTTCGATTTCACGTAGCTGTGTGATTTCTTTGTCTTGGACTTCGTGCATTGTCGCACCTGCAGGCGCTCATTGTCGCACCTGCAGGCGCTATTACATGTGGATTCCTCTTTGCATTATTTTCAGAAATTATGGTCCCTACTCTGTTCCGCACCCTTGGAATCGTTTCCGTAGTCAGGGTGTTGCACATCGTCCTATAGGCCCATCGAACCGCTGGTACGTGCAGGTCCCAGTTAGTGCGTCTCACCTGGTGAACCTTGTTCAACACTTCGCACACCCTATCGAATGCTTCTCCGTGGATAGTCTTTGGCATGCTTCACCTTTCCTGCTGCTATGTTTTGTTCCTATTCTCTATTCGGGGAGTGGTGTGTGCTTGGGCGGGCTACATGGCATATGTCCATACCTATCGGGAAAGGTGGGCGCACAAGTTGTTTTTCCCCTCGTGACTAGCTCTCATCTTTATCTAGGGTTTTCCAAATCATAGGTGCATCATCCTCTTGCATCTACACCAGTCCTCAAAACTTCTCTAATGTGTACTCTACCATCTTGCAGGCGTAGCACGCAGTGGCCATTTCAGAGCATCGAACCTCTATTGTTCTCGTACTGTGCTTTCAAATTTATTCAGGAATTCATCCACCGTTGTCAACCCATCATATGTAGGTAGATCCCTTACCTTTGTTGTCACGCAGTGCAATGATCTAACCATCATGTTGCAATTAAGCATTGTTACTTCATGCAGTCGATTCTTCCATCACTCTATCTCTTCGTCTGAATCCCAAGTGCAGGAGCTTTCGTGCTCCCTTGAAATCCTTCCATCTGCAGTTGGATTCACCCAATCCTATTCTCACGTAGTTATCTTATAGATGCAATCGATATCGTCATCACTATCATCATCGTGCACCGGTTCAGTGTATCACGCTCCCTTGACTAGATCTAGCGGTACTACTATGCATAGTGACTTTTTCTCAAAGATCATTTTGCGCTTCTTTAGATTTATGACTTCATTCATATCAGTGGCCCAGTCTATTCCTAGTAGCGCAGGATAGGGATTGCTTTCATCGACAATCTCTATCACTTCAAAATCGCCTGTGTGCTCGCACCTTCAATATCCACCCTTACCCCTTGCAATCTTCCCATGGGCAAGATCTTCTGTTGGTTCACCATTCGCAACTGAATAGGAGACCATTGTAGCACGGGTCTGCCCATGCGTTCCCATGTTTGTTTCAGTAGTACATTCATGTCTGAGTCGAGGTCCAAGATTACCTGATCCATTTCATACCTGCCAATTTGCGCAATCAACCCCATTTCCCTTCCTGTGCACAATGCATGCTTTCCAAGTTTCCGGACTGTTATCACTCAGGTTGTTCCCCAGGAAAGCTCTAAGGGGGGAATACGGCTGAGGTAACCACTAACCAGTCTTTTAGCTGCAGATTCTAGCCAATCTGCAACCAGAGAGGGCTCTCTCCTTGTATTTTAGCTTTGTTTTGAAGTATTTTAGGCTAGTTATGATGCACAGGGTTTGGTTTTAAGTTTGTTGGATGGTGATCCTAAACAGAGCTGGGATGTAAGTCTTAAATAGTTTATACCATTGGGCAAATGGGGTCAATGAGGACGAACTGCTGAGAGTGTTTTCTTTGATAAAGGGCAATACTAAAGAGTAAGATAATCGATCTTGGAACAATTTTATAATCTGGAAATTGGTGGAATGTAAGCCAGTGGATGAAGGGAAGTTAAGAATCCTTCATCATGTTAGCAGAGGGAAAGTGCATGAACATTATCAAGGAGCAGTAAAGAATTCCTAGGCAATATTCAAAGTGAAAGAATCAGTGGAAACAGGAGCAGCTAAGAATTCTTGTTTATGCTAACTCTGAAGAAAACATAATTAACAACAGAGATTGAACACAAAGTGTATTTAAACAAATTCTAAGCTATTCTTTTTCTCTATTACTAAGGTTATGAAACATATATGAATTTTGCAAACACGGAAGACACAAAACGTAGTTTAGAATAACTTATTGATCCATAGAAAGACACAGGAATTCTGTAGCAGGTCCCAGAACATCAAATCCTCATTCAGACGATCCAGCAGCAGTGAACTTCAACAGCCTTTGTATTAAACAGTCTCAGAGTTACAGCGCAGTCCAGAGAGAAAATCACCAACCCTGAATACATCTCATGGGGAGGTATTTATACAAAAAGGAGATACAAAATATCGTGTAGATAAGCTATCAAGCAATAACTTCCTTCACCTACTCTACATAAGAAGTAAATGAGAGAAATGAATGCAGCAGTAAATGTTGGTGTGTTGGCTGTTTGGTTTGTCAGATATATTTGACTCTTTGGACTGAGTGAGTCGGCTGGTAGCTGTGTCTTTGTTTGGTGTTCCTGCGTTCTTGTCTTGGCCTTTTATCTGTGCGTAGTCTCGCATTAATGAGCTGCAATCCCAACCTGATTTCCTTTTTCTGTTGTTTTCATTCTTTGACAGGTGGCCCGTGCATTTGAACTTGCTGATATGTAGCTGAAAAAAAAGAAAAAGAACCAAAATTACCTTGGTAAAACCTCCAACATCCCCTGCCACCATTGGTCTGTTGGCAACTGATGTCTTTGTATTTTTATTAGTGTTTCATCAGCTTCAGTATACCTTTAGAAGTTTAGCTAGACTTCAAAAAGATGATTTATCTCATGTTCAATGTAGAATAAATTTTCTAATTTGTCATATAAAATCTGTCCAGAGGGAGGCACTGTGTCTTCTGAAATTCTTGATGATGCTATAATTTGATTGGAAACATAGGTATTTACCCTGTTAGCATACTGTTCATGTGTTAACAGTCTCCCATTGCTGGTCAATAAGCTGGGTAACCCTTTGATCTGCAACATTGCAAACTTTTCTTTGAAGGCATTTATTTCTGTCTGCATTTCTTGGCACTTTCTTTCCAGATTTTGAACAAAATTCCTCAGGGTCAGCACCTTTTTCACTATCAAAATGGTGTTTGTTATGCTCCTCATATCTAGAGCTGCTAGTTGTTCTTTGGTACGAGTATTCAAAAATTGAATGAGTCTATTGGCCTGCTCAGGCATGTTTCCCAATCATGCCCTGGCCCTTTGAATCTCTACTCGGGGTATTTCTATCAATTCTATTTGCTCATGTATCATCTGAATTGATTGCCATTGGTCAGTGATAGACTGGCCAATTTTGGTCCACAAAATTGTTTTAATATCTGCTAGAGGTTTATGAAGAGTGAGATCTTTTTCCAAGGATTTCACCTTATTCTCCAAGGCCTTTATCTCTCTGGTTTTTTCTGCCACTGTTATCTTGGATTTGTCATAGCTTACCTCTAGCTTGGCCAACTTTTCTTTGGCCTCTTTCAGCTCTGACATTTGGACTTCTAGCTCTTTTACTGCTCTCATCATTTCTTCCATGCTCATGCTAGAGTCTGGTGTTGTTATTGCTGCTACTGCTAAAACATCTGTGCTTGATGTACCTGTTGTTGATGCTGGGATGATAGGAGGGATTGTTGCTGCAACTGTGGGAGGGGTAGCGGTGACTATTGGAGCTGTTTCAGGTGACTGGGAGGTCGACTCTCCCTGCTTGGCTTGCAATGCTTTCTCCAATTCTTGCTCCGTTGCAATTAGCCTTTGATTCATCCTCATCAGCAAATCCATCATGTCTACACCTGCCTTTTCTTGTGCAAGTTCTATAGTTTGTGGGTGCATGGTTGCAGGCAACCTTAATTTCTTTCTAAGTGCAGCAATATCTTCTTCCTTTTTCCTTATGAGGGCTTTGATGCCCTTGGCATCCTTAGGATCATGCCCTAGCTCAATAATAATTTCCTCCAGGGTCTTTATTCTGTTGTCTTTAGCCAAGGAAGATATTATTTCCAAATCCAATTGGGCAGATGTATTGCTTAATGACTCCTTCAATTGGTGGGCCAGCATTGCCTTGTCTGCCAATGTAGCATAGACCATTTCACCTGTTTGCTTGTGCAGCTCAATTTGGTCCATTGGGTGTATGTCTTTGGCAAGGAATTCTAGATTTGTTTTTATGTAGTCCGCAACTGTCTGTGGTTGCTGAACTTTAGGCTTGAAATGACTTAAGATCATTTTTTCCTCCTTAATGTCATAAGCTTCCATTAGTCTTTGCTGTTTGGAGGGTGTTGTTTTGAGAAATTGATCATAAAGCTGTATTCTCAATAGCTCATTTTGGGCTTTAATTTCCATGCATGTTCCTTTAATACCAGATGGTTGCTTACTTTGCTACTTTGAGGAGGACACCTCCATATGATGTTGCCTCTCCATTTCTTGCCTGTGAGAGTTGGTGGATGTTTGCTGGCTGGTTTCCCTCTCCTTCCCTGGACTCCCTGTGATTTCTTCACTAATTTCCTCTTCAATTTGAGGATCTACTCTTTGCCTTTTCGTCTCTGGCTACTCTGTTGACCCACTTGCAGGTGTGGTTTCTTCTCTGTCCCATTTCTTGATTCTTTCCTCATTGAGAGGAGTCTGTAATGCTGGTATCTGTGGTGCCTCTGTCTATAATGAAGGGACTTGCCCTTGACTCTGTTCCTTTGAGGTAGTTGGCTGGTCTGTCATTGTTTCTTGCTCTGTATCTACTACCTCCTTGCCTTTTGCTGTCCCTGCTACTGGTGTAGTCCCTTCTTGGGCAGCTTGTGAAGCTGCAGTAGTTGATGTTCCTTCTCCAACTTGCTGTGGTAGTTTGAATGACACCTGCCCAAAAGAATCCAAGTCAAGACTCTTTTCCAGATTTTTCATATTTTGCTCCATTTTCTCTTCCTCGGTGAACTGTTCAACTAGTGTGCCTTCTACCCACTCATCTTGGTTGGCAAATTGTTCTATCTCTGGGATTTTGCAATTTTCATAAGCTAACAGCCTATATTTTATTTTTCTTGCATTGATAAAGCCATTTGGGTCATAGGGTACCCACCAAAAGATCCTTTTTAATCTGAGTTTTTCACCCAATATCTGATTGGCCTCTTTCCATCCTTCCTTTTTGTTCATGACATAGGGGCCTAGTTGGTCTCTGAATTTCAACTGAGCCTTTTTCTTGGTGCTATGGAAATGAGTCAAATCTGAATTGATAAATTTCCTATAATATTCCAAGGCAAACAGTCTCATTAGCACATATCTTGGCAGCCTGTAGGGGCACAGCTCACAGCGATATATCCTGATGACAGTGTGATTCTGGTAGAAGTACCAGTCACCTATTTTGTAGTTTTTGAGAGCTGCAATATTTTCTGCATATCATAAGACAGTCTAGGAGGAGGAGTTCTCTTTAGGAGAGAAGAGACTGGATAGACAAACATGTCAATGAACTCACAGTAAGAGTAGGGAGAGTTGTGGACTTCATGAAAGACTGAGGTCCAAAAAATCACAGACCTCTTTTCTCCTTTAGAGTCCAATCTTTTGATGGGGAATTGGAAACAGTCTGGCTGATAATACAGGAACAGATGATAGATGTAGGATGAATACTTGAAGACTCCCTCCCTATCTAGATAGTTGGTCATGTATCTTGCTGGCAATGAATTTGGCATAATTGTATTTGACAGCAGAGGGTTGCCCTGGGGTAAATGTAGATAGTAAGACCAATATAGTTTCATCAATATGTTCACTTGTCTTGAAACCCAGAACATAAGATATCACATCAACCAGTAATTTACGCACTTCATTGAACCATACATAGTGAAAAGGAGGTGGCTCTGTAGGCTAGTGATCTGCTCTCATAAATATTTGGGCAATTCGGGTTATCTCTGAGCTGGAGAGTTTAGGACCTTCATCAAGCAAGAATTTCATAGAAAGAGGGAACAGAAGCTGAGTTGGTTTGAAATTTAGCATTTGATTGATGGAGTCAGGAGTTATATGAAAGAGGATGCTCCCAGATGGAGATTTGACTACCCTTTGAGTTGGTTCATAGTTTTCACAGCGGAGGTGAATTATCTCAGGGAAGATATTGACAGAGGGGAGGAAGTATATGGGCAGATTTGATTCCCATATCCCATAAAAATCATTGTTATTCAGATAACTGTTCCTCAGCTCACAGAATGTCTGCAGGTGGTTTCTGTCACCAACCAAGTCTTGGATTAGATAATCCCTATCAGCCAAAGGTAGTGATTCCAATTCCTTGTGGGGTGTTGTCATGCGGAAAGAGTCGACAGTGCGGACACAACCGACCTCCCTAGAAGCAAAAGCTTTCTAGTGACAAACAAGACAAATAAATCCTACCTTTCTCTAAACATGCATTGAAAATACAAGTAATCAGGAGATTTTTAACATACCTTTAGTCCAACGCTTTGTAGTAGTCCAGCCTCGCTGATCCGGATGAGCTCCTCCTTCTCTTTGAAACCTGCATTCACTAACAAGCCAAAAGATTAAATAGCACCTGATAAACTCATAAAACAATACATATCCATCATACAGACCAAGGAGTATATGAAACAAACCATGAATAACAATCTGTTGAGAAAAATTCATTTGCATTAAAAGGTAACAAAAGGAACCATTACAACCTGAGCCTTGGTGTTGTGCAAGTCCCTCCTAGGGTCCAACAAGAGTTTTCCTTTACTTTGATCAGCTCACCCACTCTCAAATAAGGCTAGAAAAGGATGGGAATCTCTCCTCTCAAGCTTTACAAGGGAGTCCTAATTCCAGCAGCATCTACCCTTAGGAATGTTCAGCTTTCCACCTCCCCTCCCTCTGGCCCAATGCCTGTATTTATAGTGCTCTAGAGGAAGTTATTCAGGTCCACCATCAATGGGATAAGCCCCTCTTTGGATGGGATAGCTCCCCTCTTGATGGGATAAGTTCCTCTATGGTAGGGATACATGAACCATCTGGAGGCGCTTCATACACGTCAAACAAGCTTCTAGAATGCTCTAGAAATGACCACAAGTAACTTTTTTGGAGTGAAACTTGCGCCTTTTGACCTTTACAGGAGTACGCACCCATTGCTTTACAGACAGAGCGTACATGTACGCAGGTATTGTGAACTTGGGGTGCGTACACGCAGGTAAGGCTAAGAGAAACTGCGTACCCAGAGATATATAGATTTTTAATGACTTTCTCTCTTTTTTGGAGTTTGACATGGAGAGCAGAGGCATGAGGCTTGCCAAGGAGGATAGTATGACAGTTGATGGAGCCATACTAACTGCAAATAGTCATGGTGACATTTTTTAGTGTAACAGATTGCCCCCTAAAGTGCGAAGCCTGTAGTAGATTAGGGTTTTATATCATCTAGGAAGGGTGAAGTACTTTATCATTTCAAGGATTATCTTGTGGAGAGCCCAGTCGGAACCTGCAAGTATTCAACACAAAATACATATATAAGATCATATCATCGCTGAGGTAGGCATTCCCATACTCAGATTGAAAACTTTAACTAATTGACTATCTACTGCTCTGATACAGGAATGATTCTACAGTACATCATAATCATAGACTTTTGTAGACACAGTATGGACGCAGCCATTTGTTTATAATTAGTCTACTGTTATAATGAATACAAAACTCCTCGCAGCCTGGATGGTGGAAACTAGATCCAGGGTCTTCATTTCTACTTCCCGAACAGGTACGATTCTATCCATGCGAATAAATGAGTTGATGTCGAACATGGTAGAATCCACTTGATTACCAGTCAATGATGTAAACTGTTAACAAGTGTGAGAGAGACCACTAGTGATGTCAATGGTTCTCAAAGTACCCAGTACAATCCATGAGATGTGAATGAATGAGTTGATGTCGAACATGTCACGGAATCCTTCGATTGAAAGTCAATGATGTAAACTGTCGTCGAAGGCGAGAAACCTACCATTGATGCATGCAGACTCCAAGGTACTGACGATTCCTAGGTCATCTTTCTAGATAAGGTGCTGATGTCGATAGAAAGCGACCTGTTGCAGGCAAGCCCACAACACGAAATCATAGATCAAGTTGAATAAATGTAGCTGTAAGGACTGACTCGGGGATGGTCAAAATGGATGACGAGTATTTTGCAGATGAATGTTTATTGCAGAGACCTCTTGAACACATAACGACACGACAGATGGCTTGGTGACATTTGACCCAAAGTTAATACCCGGCTAAAGACTTTCAATGTGGTTTGATCAACTGTGAAGCAAAGGATTTCCCAACCCAGGTGAATGAAAAGTGTCGTGTTCAAGAGTGGTAATAAGGCTTCTTCTGAGACAAAGGATAACAAATGGGCTCATTTTTCTCTCTTTTCCCCCACCATTTCTGGCAAGTACCTCTTTATTTTTTACAAGCTTGAGGAGGATAACATATGCTTGATTATAAGCTCATCCTTCGGATGAGTCCAACTTAGTTTTGATTCGAACCCTAAGAAGGAGTGGTCCGTTCCTGTTTGTAATCGAACAGGTCCTTTACTGTGAAATTTTAACGAGTCCAGTATAGGAGAAACTCGGCGTTTTTCATTTTTAGAGAGTCTGAAAAAACTAAAGAAGACTCCAGGTTGAACTTTTTCGTAAAGTTGTGTCTCCCAAGCCCGAAAAAGTATAAAATCATACCTGAGAGAACCGCTTAGTCTTGTGACCAAGGAGTACTTTCATGATTAGTGCCTTTGACCTGAAAAGTAAAAAGCGATCAAGGACACGTCGTTTTATTTCCAGTATCGAGTTTGAAACAACAAAAACCCGGCGATCTTTTCTTGTTTTTACGGTCAGAAAAGGGCTATAAGGGGACCGTCTTTTAATTCCGTTTTAACGAGTGTAAAAGAAATGCTCGGCAATCTTTTCATGTTTTAGGAGTCAAAAAAGGGCTTAAAAGATGACTCTGATGTTTTGGTTCGTGAAAAATGATAATTTACCCTAAAGTCCTTTTGTCCTGCACAAAAACAACACATTACTCATACCTGTCTAAGATAGGCAAAAATACGTTGAAAAATATCCTTTCACGGTGAAAAATAAACAAACTTAGCATTCATTTATCCAAAAAACCTATAAAAAGACTTTTTACCATGTCATTTTTACCATTTTACTGTTGAGGGAGAGAAAAGGGCTTTTGACAAGAAACTTCCCGTGGACTTTGCGGAGAATCCGACCGTCGGAATCGAGCACCGTCTCTTTTAGGTATTTCACAACATCCTCCTCTTTGTTTTCATCCGTTTAGAATTTCATTTTAAGCCCTAGTTTGATTTTTTTGGGGGCTTTGGGGTTTCAAGATGCGCTTTTCGGGGTACGCAGGTGCCCCATAGGTGACCTGCATACCCCGACATTTTCTCCATTGGGAAAATGGTCAGGGTACGCAGCCCACCTTCAGAACAGCTGTGTACCCACACTCTGTTTTCTGAACGCGGGGTGCGTACTCCGCGCAAAGTGATTTTCAAAACCCCAAATCTCAAAACTAAACCACTAATTCTTGATTTAATGAATTCTAATGAATGTTTTTTGGTGTGTAGATTGCCCACCATGCTTGATTGGCACGAAAGAGAACACGAAGATGTCGATTTGGCCGCAATAGATCATCAACCCTCCATTGATGCTTTGAAGGCAAGCGACCTCTACAAATACTGGGCCATACCTGGCATGAGGGCCCAAGTGCGATTCTTAGAATGGCTGGTTGAAAGGTGGAACGTTCAGGATCAATGCTTCTACATCGGAGGGCACCAGCTCAAGATAGAGCCCTCTGACATATATTTTCTCACTGGTTTGCCTAATAGGGGCGAGCAACTGACTCTGTCCGGGACTAGGCTGGGTGGCCAATCCCTTGCTAGCCTCCGGCTAGAGTGGTGCAACAATCAAAACCAGGAGAAAGGGATAGAAATCAAATACATATCCCTGCCTGAACTTATGGTAATTGCCTTTACAGTTACCAGACTCTGCGGCGCAGCCGCCTTGCATATTGCCACCGGGTCCCAAATGCGGATGGCGATAGATTGCTACTGAGGCACCATTTTCAATTGGTGTGACGCTGTGTTGGCCAATATGAAGGGCCAACTGACTAGGGCAAAGAACGGGCAATTAAAGACCTTTGGGTATGGGCCTCTAGTTGTGAGCTTTGCCCTAGAGAGGGTTCCGATGCTGATCCCACAGCATCTCACTGTTCCAGCTGGGCCTCCTCGGGAGCCAAAGTTGATGCGATGGGTTGCGGTGATGGCCCGGCATCCTGATGAGGGAGCGGGAGTTGTTCGATTTCCTGCGGGTTACTTTCACTGGTTGGAGGACCAGGTCTTTGCGATCCAGGACTTTCCTTATGCCGGAGTAGATTTTCGCGGTGATCCGGACATGGTTCTTCCACAGGGAGAACAATGGGACGACAATGGTACTTCATTTTTCACAAGTTTTTAAATTATTTACTTTTTTTGTTTTTTATATCGTCTCAAAACTGACAGTGACAAATTTCAAAATGCAGATGTAGGTCCACAGCATCCGGCCAATCTCCGGCCATTCGAGAGAAGAGTACCAGTTGCACCAGCACCAGCCCCACAGGATGCGGCCGCAGAGACCTTAGCCGAGCTGGAACAGGACCTAGAGCGTCTCACGGCGCATATACGAGAGACGACTATAGACGATATTCCTATCCGACTTCAGCGCTATGTGGTCGCAGTCCCAGGACCTTTCAGGAGGTTCCTGTGTAGGGTAGCGCGGGCAGTGGTCTCGTATAGAGAGCACCACCAGTGATTGGCTAGTCACTTTTTGTAGACACATGTGACATTTTTGGTTTTTGTACTTATCATTTTTGCCGATCATAAGGTGTTTTTCAACCTATGATCAAAGACGATGTATATTTTTGACACACTCCTATCTATATATATATCATTATTACCGGCTTATCTTGTTAAACATGTATGATGAAATGTTTTTAAATTTACATTTACGATTATTGCAAATGTCTGTCTAACATTCGAGAAGCAATTGCATCTGCTAACGTATTTAATGATCTTGGAATATGTTGATATTCAATGTAATCAAATTCACGTTCCAAGAGGCGCACTCTCAAAAATAACCTTAATAACACTGGATTTCTAATGGAATATACTCTATTAAGCTGTAATACAACGAGTTCAGAATCTAACCTCACTATCAAACTCTGAATCCCAAATGAAACAGATTCAGATAATAACTCAATCACTGCACTGTATTCTGCAATGTTGTTTGTTGTTTGACCGAGGCTCACCCCATGCATAGAAACTAACTCGTCAGAGGGCGAATAGATAACCCAAGCTGTGGAAGAGATATTCCGTGTACTACGATAAGCACCATCAGCAAATCCAATGTACGTTTGGAGAGGCGTCGACATCTGCAATATCAAGAGTAAAACCAAGATAAGCCAGAATAATGACGAAAAACACACTCTCTAAGCTAAGCACACTGTCTATACTAACAAACACACCAGCTAGAAAGAAAAACTAACCTAACTAAATCTCCATACCCATCATTTAAGCATAATACCTCTTTAGGTAAAGTCCATTTCTGGGCTTACCCAAAGAGTCCCCATCAAAATCTACCAGCTCATAGGCCCCTTTTGCTAGCTTTCGCTTAACAATGTAGGGCCCATGCCACATGGGAACGAATTTGCCAGCACCTAATTTATCGTTAGCTTGATCATATAATAGCACTAGGTCTCCTTCCGAAAAATTACGAGGGGTCACGTTGCGATCATACTGAGCTTTCATTCTTTTTGCGTGAGTCTCGATTGCCAATGCAGCGTCACGTCAAGTATCATCTAATTTAGCTAAGTATAATAGACGCTTCTCCTCTTCGGAAGTAGCTGGAAGTAATTTGATAGCCATTTGAAGTGATGGGATTTCGTACAATGGGCAACACTGCTTCCAAACCATAAACTAGTTGGAAAGGAGTGAACCTTGTTGACGTTTTCACTGAGGTTCGGTACGCCCAAAGCGCTGAAAATAACATGTTGTGCCAATTCGACCGATGAATACCAATGATTCATCGGATCATGATAACTAGAACTTTGTTGATGGACTCAACCAAACCGTTTGCTTGGGGATAATAAGGAGTAGAACTATCATGACGCAAACCAAGCTGGCTTGTAAGTTCTGTCATCATAATGTTTCGAAAATGGCGCCCATGGTCAGTGATTATCGCTTGTGGGACACCAAACCTAGCAATAATATGATTGAATACGAAAATCGTAGTTGTCTTGCTGTCTGCCTTGAATGTAGGCATCGCCTCGTCCCACTTAGTAAAATAATCAACTGCAAGGATGATATACGCATGCCCCCCGGCCGAGTGAGGGTTACATGTAATAAAGTCGATACCCCATTTAGCAAAAGGACCAACGGCAATTATAGGGTGGAGAGGAGCAAGTGGTGCGCGCATCTTGCGATCAAACACTTGACAGTTGTGGCATTTTCGGACCGCAATGATACAATCTTTAAACATGGACGGCCAGGAGTAGCCAGCACGCAACACCTTCTGAGCTGTGGCATACCCAGACATATGACCGCCACACGCTCCAGAATGACAGTCATTCATAACCCTTTCTGCCTCTTCATGAGTTAAGCAACGACGAAAAACCAAATCTGCCCCACGACGATAAAGAGTATCTCCAATAATTTTGTACTGTTGGGACTGGAATCGAATTTTCCGACGTTCCGACTTTGAAGCTTCGGGCCGAAAGGATTGGGTTTGGAGATAGACAATTATATCCCCATACCACAGATCTAAAGTGCTGATGAGAAATAGAGATTCGTCCGCAATGGGTTCCTCTGCCACAGTTTCCGTGTCAGCACACGGGAAGTCACACATCAATTCCGCAAAAACTAAAGATTTCTTAGACTTAGATTTTTCAAACTCCAATTCGAACTCTTGCAAGATAACAATCCATTTAGAGTACTTGCCCCCCAGCAATTGTTTAGTCAAAATGTAAATCATAGGGTTGCAATCCGAAATGACTGTAGTTTTACGGAGAAGAATGTAATGACGAAAACGTTGGACAGCTTGAACAGCTGCCAGGGCCGATTTCTCTACATGCGAATATTTTAGCTCAGTGGGATTTAACGTCCTACTAAGATAATATATCACATGTTTCGTTTCGAATTCATCTTCCTGTACTAAGACCATTCCAATGGTGGAATGAGCGGCAGCGAGGTACAAAAAGTAATCTTGGTTGTAGTTGGGAGGATGCAGCAACGGTGCATGGGTTAATGCGTGCTTTAGCGCATCAAAAGATTTCTGAGCTATCTCATCCCAAGAGAATTGAGCATTTTGTTTCAACAACTGGGTAAAACCCTTGGTAATCTCGGCGTAGTTAGGAATGAATCGGCGTAAAAAGTTTGCTTTCCCTTGCAAACTTTGGAGTTGGCGCAGACTCGAAGGAGGAGGCAATTTGATGATAGCTTCGACCTTCTAGGGATCAACGCAAATGCCAGCTTTTGAAACTACGAATCCCATCAATCGTCCAACTTCGATGCAGAAGAAACATTTGTGTGGGTTCAACCGTATACGATAATGCCTACACCTCATAAAAATTGCTCGTAAATGGACAAGGTGATCAGCTCGGCGTAAGGAGTGAGCGGGCAAATCATCGAGATACGGTTGCACAATGTGTTTGATGTCATGAAATGCATAAGACATTGCCCTTTGGAAAGTGGCTCCGGCATTCTTAAGCCCAAAAGGTAATTTGCAATAAGCAAATGTCCCCCATGGACAAATGAAAGCCGTTTTTGGTTGATCGGCAGGTAGAATATTGATTTGGTTGTAACCGGAAAAACCGTCCATAAAGGAAAATATTTCACTGCCAGCACAATCATCAATTATTTGATCGATATAGGGCGTGGGATAGTTGTCCTTGGGACAAGCACGATTGATATCCCTATAGTCGATACATATTCTTATTTTTCCCTGCTTTTTGTTAACCAGAACAATATTCGATACCCAATCCGTTAACGGGATCAGATAAATGAAACCTGCTTTCAACAGCTTCTCAACTTCTGCTTTAATTGCAGCTGCTTTCTGAGGGTGTATCTGACGCAGACGTTGTCGAACGGGTTTAGCGTCCGGGTAAGTCTTGATCTCATGAACAACAATGGAGGGAGCAATTCCTGGCATTTCCTCATAGGACCAGGCAAACACGTCACGGAATTCTTGAAATAGGGCCTTGTATGTTTGAATTTCGTCATCTGAACATGAGGCACCTATATGAATGTTCTCAACAATTCCAGTTTTGACTGAAATGTCAATGGCAATAGTTTGGGAAATGTTTCCCAAATTCAACTCTGAATCAGGATGTTTCATGGGATTCTGAGCGTCCTTGACATATTCAGCCGTAAAGATTGATGAAAAATCATTTTCAAAGCCATCATCCTCAGGTAAAAACGAAGATCTATGATGGAGATCTTCCCATGGTAGATCGTCTACACTTAGGATTTCGCGAAGTTGCTCGTCAGATGACACGACTTCGGGAAACGCTATCCGTTCTGAGGTTGATGTGAAAAGTGATTCCTCACCGACCACATTCATTTGGTCGATTTGGGTTGAATGCGGGTCGGTAAAAGACTGCACAGCTTCATAAGCAATTTCATATGGACTCAAAGGCATAGCATCACCGAATGAGTCTATCTCAGATTCAGATGGGACAATCCAAGGATCATCGTAAATAATAGTATCTGACGTAATCATATGAATGAATGCGAATGGCGGGTCTGCGTTGATTGGAGGAAAAGGAAAAGTTCCCAGTAAACCAGAATCTTTAACTAATCCTACGCCAACATCCTTATAAGGGATAGTCGTTTTACCAACATGCTGGATACTCTCTGAAGAGGCTGGGTCGGAGGAAAAGAAAGCCAGCTGGTCTATTGTCATGATCTTGCCATTATGTGGAAACTTTATAACTCTGAAGACCGATGAGACGACCGCTGTCATAGCGTAAGACCAACTTCGACCCAAGAGAAGGTTGTAGTCTAGAGGGGCATCAACCACCTCCACATCCAGACTAACGGTTTTTCCTTCAACCCCTATAGGCAAATCCTGTAAAATGCCAAACGGATGGAACCCACGGCCATCAAAGGCCTTAAGAATTGTCGGGGATTGGTTCAGTGAAGGAGAACCAAACGATCTCCAACACTGAATCGACATAATACACGTGGAAGCTCCCTCATCAATTACAGTCCGATGAATAGGCCTGTTTTTTACTATCACTGGAATCTGGAAAGCCATCTGATGAGGGAGACGCGGTGTACTATTTTCTAGATCAAAGATTATCAGGTTCGGGTCCTGAACATCAAAAGCTCCTATAGCCGACAAAAGTAATTTTCGTTGTGCTGGGCATGATTGCAGCACTTCTAAAGCCGACATTGCTGAGGGTGAAACAGCTAAATCCTCAACAATGTTGTAATTCTGGGCCGCTCTCGCATGTGGATTGAAAGCAGACCTTCGAAGTACACCCTTGGCGGGCGGTTTGATTACTAAGTCAGGGTTAGGTTTCTCGATCTGTAGTGGATTGGAATCGGGGGCTGAGGTTGATGGATTTGATTGAGAAGATTCTGCTTCTTTTGATCCATCAACAGGACTTTTACTACCATAATCGTGAGATCGAGTCGCAATCCGTACATGAGACATCATTAATATGGGTTCTTCACTGGCACTCGAGGAAGAACCTATCATCTTACTCTCCTACTTTGGAAATGGATCTTTCAAAACAGCAGGAGTTGGGGAACCTTTGACAATTTTCACAACCTCAGCCCGATGGGGGCAATCTCTCGTAAAATGATCCTCTTCACAAATTAGACAAGGATATCGAGGTTTGCACTTTTTGTCATTGGTTTCTGACTTTTCTGTTTTCTCCTTTGGAGTCTTGTCTGCTTTACCCTTCTTCTTCCCACCGTTTTTTGATTTAGCCGTAGATGACTCTACAGCGTGAATATCGGCGGAAATTTCAGGAGAAGACTCTCCTGTCGGGGAATCTGGTAAGGTTATAATGGGCGAAGAATTCTTTGAAGATTTCTTCTTGCTTTTAGTATTTACCGTACCAATCATGCCATCAGCAGCATGAGATCCCGAAGGAGCAGCAGCGATTTGATTTGACTTTGGAAGATCTGGGATCTTTTCATGTAACATACCTAACTGAGTGTAAACTAAGTCAAGGTACTGCGCTTGAGCAATTACTTGCTCTTCAGTAACTACTCCGGCCTTAGCTACATCTTCAGTATTCTTCGGTAATAATGATTTAACAAACCATTCAGCTAAGATTTGGTCCGGAATAAAAACTTTCACTAATCGCCGTCGACGTCTCCATTCATGGATATGATCAAAAATATAAGTGGACGTCGACTGTTTTAGTGAAGTTAGTAGTTCCGTGCCATTATCATATCTGACCGGCAACTGAAAATGAGTTAGGAACGAGGTAGCTAACTGACTAAAATTGTAAAAAGAGGCCCGTGGTAACTCAATGTACCACTTGGCCGCGAGACCAATGAGCGTACGCTGGAAAAGACGTAAGCAGATCGAAACATCCGAGATGGAATTTGAAGCACACCAGAGGTGGTAAGTCATCACATGATTGGACGGATCCTCTCCAGACTTACCTTCGAACTTGGGTATATCGCTGGGCAACTTATTTGGCATTGGCGGCCAGAACGGAAGATATTGTATTGGATCGTTCGTTAGGCGCGACAAGTCTGGTAAATCCAAAGTTGCGATAAACGGTAACTGCCGATTAGGATCCCTAAAACTCTGGGTCACAAGACCAGTCCCAGGAGGAGGATATCCAGGATAACTTGGAATAGGAATCGCATTCGGGATATTATATCCTCCTGGAAAACTAGGATTAACTGGTCCGTACTGGGGTTGCTGAGGTTGTTGATAAGTGTACCCAGGATACGGTTGATACTGGTAAACCGGCTGTTGGACAGCAGGCCCATATTGGTACTGTCCCTGGTACGGTTGATAAGCGAATTGGGGTTGACTAGTGACAACCGTACTTAAACCAGGTTGTCCTACAGGCATCTGAACCGTAGTTTGAATCGTAGATCCAGGCAATGGTAAAGATGTCTAAGGAGTAGTTGCAGAGACAGTAGAAACCGGAGCTGTCGATACTCCAGAAGCAAGTGTGGTGGAAGGAGCAGATGTTGCGGTAGTTGCAGCAGCCGTTTGAGATGGAGTACTAGGTGCAATTGGCGGCTGAGTAACTACCGAAGTTACAGAAGTTTGAACATTAGAGTGGACCGGTTGTTGGGATGGACCAGCAACTAAGGGTTGTCCAGCTTGAGATGACAACTGTATACTTGGCTGCAATACCTGTTGAACTTGCGATGGATCCCACACTATGTTCATTCCGGGGTATTGACCCATGACAGGTTGAGGATATTGAGATCCATAACCGGATTGAGGATAGGATTGATAATTGAAAGGCACAGTTCCCGTACCTTGAACATATGATTGACCTTGAGGTGGTTGATAACCTTGACTCGAGTCTTGACCTTGAGGTTGATAACCTTGAGGTAAATACTGATACTGGGGTTGACCTTGACCTTGAGGTTGATACCCTTGAGGTAAATACTGATACTGAGGTTGACCCTGGGGTACATATTGAGGCTGGGGTTGACCTTGAGGAATGTATTGTACTATAGGTACATACTGTCCTTGAGGTTGCCCCCCAGACACAATTTGTGTACCTTGAGGTTGCCCCCCAGGCGTTAATTGAGACTGCCCCCCAGGCGGTAATTGACCACCTTGAGGTTGAGAACTGGGAACTGAACCTGACATCATGTAAATGTCCCCTACACCCAACGGTTTATTACCATTGTTTCCAGCTAATAACCCATGTTCAATGGGTTGAGGAGATGCTCCCGCAAAGGTACCAGAAAGTGACTGATACCCGAAGGGAACGGAAGGACCGCCATACAAGAAAGATTCAGGAGATTGAGTGAACACGGACGACTGACCAGACATATTGACAGGAGTATAAATACCTCCAGGTGGAAAAGGAGTTCGAGGTGGAGAAAAACTTATCCCTGAGTTGTCTAAATAATTGGTTAACGAAAGGTACCAAGTAGTATTTCTAGGAGGACTGTAAAAGATAGATTCATGCTCCCTTAGATCAATAGCAGGTTGATCTTCAAGGATAGATACGCCTAATTCTTCCTCTAGAGCAAGTTCTTCAATAGCTATCAAACCAGCAGGAAGATTTTCGGTAATGACTCTTTCTACCCTAGGTGAATCCGGTGCACTAGAAGTTGGAGTAACAGGTTCAGATACTTCAGGTTCTTCGCCTATATCACTAGTAGATGAAAAACTACCAGCAAGCTCGGAAACTGCAACTGCTTCAGGATTATAACCTGTTTCTAGACCTTGGTAATCTGGATGGACTACCAAGGACGATTCTCCTTCTTCAGGTGAACGTACTTTACTGCCACTAGGAGTTACAAGGACCTTTAAACCTTCGTAATGACTCGGGACATCTTCAGGAGGTTCGCCCCACAATCTACGGGACTTCCTCAACAAATCGGCCACGGTAACAATCTCAGGAGACTTGCCCCGAAGTCTACAGGACTGTCTCGGTAATTCCGCCACAGTTAAAACTTTTAACTACTGCACACACAAACAAAGTAAAATCTCAAAGCAAACCACCTAAAGTCTCTAAAGAACCAAACAAATTTGAATCATACGCCTAAAGAATCTAAGGCGTCAAACCATACACAAACAGTAGCCTTCCGGACCAAAAACACTAGTTGGAGATGAAACCCAACATCGCCGAATTCAGTACAGAAGTGGTGGGCGGAACAGTTACCCCGGCAACCTGCTTAATGAATAGACCGGCACAAGTTCCTCCACTTTAACCGTCTCGAGTGAAGTGAACCCCCCGGAAAATCCAAGTGAGTCTAGCCGACGTCTGCTCCAGGTACAGTGGGATCTTCCCTCCACCGTCACCTCGGTAGAATCCTAAAGAGAATGGTCACTAAAGTTACCAACAGCAACAAATGCACCTGGGGAACAGTCTACACTCCGACAGCACGCAAGGGTAGAGTATCAAGCTCAATCCCCTTGCCGGCTCCTTGACAATAATCCAAGGTTTACTGACAAGTGACCCCTGGCTCCTCGACAATGGTTAATCTGAGGTTTACCGTTTGTAATACATGCGTGTCTGGCGTCGTTCCCAACGAGGGAGGATTGATCCCCTCACTGGTTCGGACACGAGCTCGTGCTTCTCCTTTAAGAGGAGCTTTCCCAGAGTACAAATGAAACAGTTGGATTTATCCTACCACAAGATGAGCTACTTGTTTGGTTTTGCTGTCTTGGAGAGTTAATTACTCTCCTACTCCAAGACACTAGCCTGATCTATATTGGTGTTTAAGCGTTAATTTTATGGCTTTCTTTAAGACAAAAGGTAGTGGAGATGAAACTGATGGTGTGTAGACTCGACCGAAATCCACTAAAAAGATGCACTTAGGATGATTTATACTAATTTTTCCTTTTTCAATGAATTCCCTAGCTAAGAGAGTTGGAGAATGCAAACTTGATATAAAAACAACTTTCTTGGCAATGAAAACAAAGAAACAAACTCTTTATCTTTTCAAAACATACGAGACATGACCACTAATCACTTCACGAAAATTCCTTTTTCTTTCAAAGACACAAATGCTACCAAAGCAAACTTTCCTTCAAAAGATATTTTTGTATTTTTTCCTAATTAATCAAGCATGTAAAACTTACTTTAACAAAAATCAAAGTTTAAAAAGCTATGGCAATCAAATCAACTCAATTTCACTCAAAAGCAAATCTAGAGAAATGCACCTACAAACTAAATCAAACGAGGCAAAAGCCTACTAAAGATGATTCCTGGATGTTTTACTCAGTCAAAATGTAACTAAGGACTAGTTAATGCAGAACCAAAAACTAGTCAAAACAAAAATCAAAATTTTTGTTCTTTTCTCAAGAATAAAATTCAAAGTTCAAACAACAAACTTTTTCAAGATTCGCAAAGAGAAGACACAAAGGTAGGTCTCTCACAAGGGTGGATTCTATGACAGGTCCGACTCCTAAGAGGACTGAACAAAACCAGGGAGATCCAAAGTTTGACAACCTCTAACGCCAGAGTCACTACAGGACCAGTTAAAAATCAAACCCTAAGGCAAAATCCCTATGAATTTCACTAAAACCCTCGACACTGACAAAACAAGCTTAGGTGAAGATTTATGGCAGAAAACCAGTGGATCTGAGCAGAAAAAACAAATTAAAAACAAAAACTAAGAGGCAAAAAGAAGAAAATTGAAATTTTCTTAATTTTGACAGGGTACGCAGGCGACCTGTTTGCACAGGTGCGAGTACGCTCTGTGCACAAAGAGAAAGTGTGTACAGGTACGCACTGTGCTCAACACAAAGGCTGCGTACTTCTAGCAAAACAAAGAAAAACTAAAAGCTAATTTAACCCTAAGCTAGCCCACCCAAAAACACAGTCATACAGCCAAAAACCAGAAAACAAACGACTTTTCTCAGATCAAAAGTTCATACGAAGGAAAAAACATTCACATCAATGGATTCCCCAGCGGAGTCGCCATTTTGTCATGCGGAAAGAGTCGACAGTGCGGACACAACCGACCTCCCTAGAAGCAAAAGCTTTCTAGTGACAAACAAGACAAATAAATCCTACCTTTCTCTAAACATGCATTGAAAATACAAGTAATCAGGAGATTTATAACATACCTTTAGTCCAACGCTTTGTAGTAGTCCAGCCTCGCTGATCCGGATGAGCTCCTCCTTCTCTTCGAAACCTGCATTCACTAACAAGCCAAAAGATTAAATAGCACCTGATAAACTCATAAAACAATACATATCCATCATACAGACCAAGGAGTATATGAAACAAACCATGAATAACAATCTGTTGAGAAAAATAAGTTCATTTGCATTAAAAGGTAACAAAAGGAACCATTACAACCTAAGCCTTGGTGTTGTGCAAGTCCCTCCTAGGGTCCAACAAGAGTTTTCCTTTACTTTGATCAGCTCACCCACTCTCAAATAAGGCTAGGAAAGGATGGGAATCTCTCCTCTCAAGCTTTACAAGGGAGTCCTAATTCCAGTAGCATCTACCCCTAGGAATGTTCAGCTTTCCACCTCCCCTCCCTCTGGCCCAATGCCTGTATTTATAGTGCTCTAGAGGAAGTTATTCAGGTCCACCATCAATGGGATAAGCCCCTCTTTGGATGGGATAGCTCCCCTCTTGATGGGATAAGTTCCTCTATGGTAGGGATACATGAACCATCTGGAGGCACTTCATACACGTCAAACAAGCTTCTAGAATGCTCTAGAAATGACCACAAGTAACTTTTTTGGAGTGAAACTTGCGCCTTTTGACCTTTACAGGAGTACGCACCCATTGCTTTACAGACAGAGCGTACATGTACGCAGGTATTGTGAACTTGGGGTGCGTACACGCAGGTAAGGCTAAGAGAAACTGCGTACCCAGAGATATATAGATTTTTAATGACTTTCTCTCTTTTTTGGAGTTTGACATGGAGAGCAGAGGCATGAGGCTTGCCAAGGAGGATAGTATGACAGTTGATGGAGCCATACTAACTGCAAATAGTCATGGTGACATTTTTTGGTGTAACAGGTGCATTGAGAGGAGTGACATTCAAGGTTGCTGGAGTCTCCATCTTTAAATTCTCTATGCTTTTGATTGAAATGTGGGTCTATGCAGCAACAAAAATCAGAACACTAGCTCTGAGGTTTTTCTCAGGGAATTGCAGACTGAGCCTTATCTTGAAATCACCTTACTGGGTAACATTCATGGTTAAAAACAAATTTTTCAGAGTTTAGTCAGGGTTATTGACTGAATTTGTTGGATTTGCTGACTCTTCGAGTGGAATGCAGAGAAAATGAGCTTGAATTTTAGCCAAATGAGTGAAACTTGCAGAGGGAAATGGATTTTGAGGAATTATTTTGATAAACATGACAAAAACAAAGGCTATAGCGCGCAGGTTTGGGTACGGCACTGTGTTTTTGTTTAAAAAAGGGTGGTTTACTGTGAAAATGGATAAAACTGGTCGCTTTGTGGAAAATGTTAAAAATAGGGATGGTAGCGGTATATCTCTCAAGAGCTGTAGACTGGATTTGTGCAATTCTTTGGTTCCACGGATTCAGACACAGAGAAAAACTGGAAATGCACAAGGTTCGGGAGCAATTGAGTAAATACCTGCTTCAAATGGGCGCTAGGTGCACAATATGGACTGTAGACCGAGCTCAGGGACCGCGCTGCGGAGTTGCTTTCACTGGGTGATGGACTATACAACTTTGGTGGCAAATTCGTCGTAATTCACATGTAGAGGTTTCCATAAACGAACGAATAGAAATAAACAAAAAACCATCACTTTCACGGGTTTTAACACAATTTGGGCTTTTTCGAGCTTTTTCGTGCTTTTTTTTATGACGTCATCATGAGATAATTTTGTCGTGTAGCGGGTACGGAGGATGACGTGTCAGATGATGTGGCGGGTGACACGGAGGTGAGGTGGTGATGTCAACAGATGAAATGGTGCTGATACAGAGTGGTGGTGGGCGACGTGGATGCGACGTCATCAGGTGACGTGGGTATGACGTCAAGGGGTAGGCAGCGGGGCCGTAAGCGGTATTCCCTGCACCGCCTTTGGGCCATGGTGGTTTCAGAGGGGAGGGCTCCGATCACGCCGAGAAGCCGACGTGTGGCAAGGGTACGGCAAAAATACTGCCAATCCCCCGGACGCTAACGTTCGGCGGATGGGAGCTTCCGATATCGCCGCCAGCCGTTGGATCTATGGCGTTGGATCGGACGGTTGACGGGTGAGGTAAGTGGCAGTGGTTTACAACAAGGGGACCCGCGCTTTATTTTAACATTTAATAATATTTGTCAGGGTTTTAAACTTTGGTTATGGTATTTTCGAGCACGGTTGTTGTTACACAGTAATTTGTCACCATTGGTCACCGTCCCTATCGCCCCGTTTCCATACATTGGAGGACGCATTCCGGGACCTGTGAGCAGTGACATAACCCAAAAACACTTGCATTATGTTCCCCTGAGTATGTACTTCATGTTCCCTGAAGACACCTTCTGCAAATTATCCCTGGAAAGTACTCTTTTTCCATTGGTGCAGGTCCACAGTATCTTACCCGCGCTAATCACTGAGATCCTCAAAAGAGGGTGCGACCATTGGCGCTTTGTCACAGAACAACACCCGCGCCAGCCCAGTTTGGTAATGATTTTTGACAAACGCACGCCCATCTGCTTTTTCCCTTCAAATCACGAAGTCTTTTGAGGGTAAAATCCATCTGATAGAGGTCGAGAGTCATCATCTATCCTTGACATCTATCCACAGTGGCCTTTTCAGAGATAATGCCAATCCACAATGAGTGTCCTGGTTCATCGAATCTTTCTCCCTTGTCCATCTATAAATATCTGTCCTCATGCATTAGACAAGCTAGTTGTTGAGTTCTAAAGTTTTTGAAGGAATGCTAGTTGTGGTTACGCTTGTCATGAGTGATAGTGAAGCATAGAGAGGTTATGCTGCCAGAGAGGAGGTACATTGCAAGACACATATAGTTGCTCGCCCAGCCAGAGGAGAGGTTCAACGTCAGAACCTTGGTTGTAACTTTTCCTGTCTATTATTCATTAATGAACGACTGCTATTATAGTTCCAATCTCATTGTCTATTATAGTGATGTTTGATTTATTTCCTTTCTGACTGAAATATAGTTGTGCCTTGGTGGATTTTATGCTTGTATCTGTTTCTTCCTTTGCATGTGCAGGTGTCCGTTTGCAAGGATTGCAAGGATTGTGACCTGCCGGAGCGAGGGAGCGGGAATACCAACTCTGCTTCAACTATAGCGTTGGATTCCAGGTTGGTCTTCTTAATTCACCTTTAATGTACAACTAGGAACTTGCGTGGCAGCGTGAATTGATTGTGGCTAGTTCTGTTTTAGGCTAGTGGGATCGCCTCTGTCCGCAGAGGGGATTTACCTATCCAACAATTTGGCGACTCCGCTGGGGAGAAGCTATTTGGAGTTTGTCTTGCATGTCAATTTTCTCTTGCTTGCTTGAGTGAATGAGCTTTCTGGGTCAGTTTCGAGATTGTTATTTACTGTTTGATCCATCTGAACACTGTCGGCCCGACCTGGGGTCGTGTTATTTATTTTTTTTAGCCGGCAAGCTTAGTTGGCGCAGTTTTTACTCTGACAGTCGCGCCAGTTGGCGCATGTTGCTTAACAGCAACTCGCGCCAATCCTTTGGTAGCGCAAGTTGCAGGCTGACAGTCGCGCCAGCCCTGTGAATTTTGCCTGTGTGTTGGTTGGTAGCTCTTTCAACTCAGATTTTTATCTTTTTTATATCTCTTACAGCCTCTGGAAGTGTGTTGAACCTCTGTTTGACTGGTTTTTCCTTTATCCTTCAGTTGTTTGCTTATTTCTATTGATTTTCGTCTCAGCCCTAGAGCATCTAGTGGCTTCGCATGTCTAGCCTTCTGTGGGAAGTTTCGGTCTTTTGATTTTCCAGTCAACTTGTTGGTTGTGTTCCGCACCTATCTAGTGGTTTGTTAAAGCTTGGTCTTCTATGCTTTGGGTGATTCACTTCTAGCTTCTTTGGATTTTGCTCGACTTCATTTGAACTTAGATTACATGGTTCATAGAAAGTCTTTGTGTTTCTCCTTGCTTGGATAGTTCATCTTGGTGTTTCAGAATTGGTTCCATTTCATTGAGTGAACTTGGTTTGTTTATACTTGTGAATATCTCTTAAAATTTGTTTAAATGCATCATACCATCTTAAAGGAAAGAAAAACAAAAGATCTTTTGCATCATATTAGTTAGCGTTTATTGTTATTTGTTGCTTTTAAAAAGAAAAAGAAAAATTTTCATTTCTTGTTATTAGCTGCATTAGGATCTTTGTTGTTTGCTGAGTGATCATTTCGTTTGTGTAAAGATCTCAACCCTCCTGTAGATAGAATTCATTGAATGAAATGATATAGTTTTGGCATGTAGTTCACATTTAAGAAGTTTTTGAGATATCACATACGGTAGGACCAAAAAACTGAAACATAATTGAAGATAAACTTTAAAATAAACTCAATGAACATAACAACGCATTGGAACATAACGCAAACATTCTAGAGGTCTAGGTTAGAGACGTGTTCCGGCGTCTTTAAAACTGGTAGATTATCGTCGAGTGGTTGGGTGATTCCTCCACGGTGAAACGATAGGTGCCAATACGGACTGAGCTCCCATGTACCGTCGCGTATATACGGGAGACCCCACTAGGCTATCATCCTTTATCCATAGGAAGCCGAGTTTGCCACCTTACAAGCCGTAATGCACTGAACACAGCATTCGGGAAGATTGACTGCAGTACGGGAAGTCCTTGGTTTTCCTCTGATTGCCAAGGTGTATAAGCAGTTTTACGGATTGTTTGGTAAACCTTTTTGCCTAGAGTCTCCAGAGTAGTCACTTTTGATCCTTTTCGGACTCCCTAAAAGAAAAGGTTCCTGTGAGCGTCTTGTCACTTCGTGCTCATTAAATATTCGAAGGAGACTAGAGTCATCTTTTGTCCTTTTCTCGACTCTTAAAACATGAAAAGGTCAAGTTGTGTCTTTGCGTCCTAAAATTTATTGACCACGATAATATTTACCCAATTAGATTTTGTTTGTGTTAGCTTGAGTATGATTCTTTCTCGCTCAATGGCATCCTTCCCTGCGTCCACCGGCCAAGGTGTTCCCCCTGATGGAAACCCTAGTCCATTTCCTTCTATTGGAAATGTCGGTGTTCAGTATATCGCAACTTTGTCTTTGCCTGGGTTAACCATCGGTTTGCCCGTATGGTTGTTTTCAAACTCGGTGGTCTCGAGTGTGATAACTCCTGTTCCACCACCACCTCCTCCACCCGAACAACATCATGTTGATTCCAAGGTGGATCCTTCCCCTTCTTCGCCTATTGCTGCGTCCTCATCTTCTACTTCGCCTGGTGAAACTCTGGATTTAAGTAACCAGGTGGCTAAGAAGAAGAAGAAGAAGACCAAAAAGAAGAAGTCTCCCAAGGGAAAGGTCGCATCTACCACAAGTATACCTGAAGTAGAGCCACCCTCTGCTCCTCCGCGGAAGGCTAAGTTTCCTTGTCGTTTATGCAAGGAGGATCATTTTCTTACTGATTGTCCTGGTATTCCCAGGGTCCTAGATATATGGTCCCGTGACCCGACTCGCCCCTCGTCGTCGCAGATTGACGATACCTTATCAGCTGGTAAGGAAAAAGGGAAGGTTCGTTTCCCTTGTCGACTTTGTGGAGGTAATCATCTCCTTCGCCTTTGTCAATTTATGGATGAAGCCTCCCGTCTGTTGGAAAGTCTGTCAGCTCCCTTACCCCAACTACCCGCTGGATATCAGTGTCTTTTTCCAACTGCAGATCCTCTCTCCGCTAGCCAAGAGATCAAGCATGATTCCTCTTTGGTCCAGCCTTCTCTTCCCGAACCTGGCTGTGCTCAGCCTGTTCCAGACCAGTCCCTGGTCGGAAAGAGTGTTGATTTACGTTCATCATCTACGCACCACTTTGTTCCGGGAGCGTTTATCATCAAGGACGAACCATCTGAATCCAAACCAGACGAAAGTCCACAGGTCCAGATGACAGTTGACCCGGTCTTTCAAAAGGTGCAGATGACAGTTGACCCGGTTTTGCCTTCAGAAGTTCCATCCTCAAATGATATTATCACTGTAAAGAATGAAGACCACACCGTCCAAATTCTATACATAAACACAGACTCTAATGATCAAGTGAGCATCCCTCTCATTCCTTCGCAGCAGGAAGGAGGTTCATCAGAGTCATATCCGGCCGTTTATCCGATCCCACCTCCAAGCAACCTAGTTGTTTCCTTCAATTGGGATCAACTAGGCAATCCCCAGTTACCAGCTTCCATACCATTTCGAATTATAGTCCAAGTCTACCGAATGGTTATGGCCGGTGCCATTATTGATGAGGGATCTCCTGTGAGCATCCTTTCTTCAACAGCTTGGGAAGCACTTGGTTCACCACTGCTTCTGCCTGAGGCAAGAAACCTTACAGGTTTTAATCGAGAAACCAGTCGACCTTTAGGAATTCTTCCCAATGTACCTATCACATTAGAAGGGAAGACCGTTCAGATGGGCGTCATGGTAGTCCAAGGTCCGTTAGATTACAATTTACTCCTTGGGCGAGACTATATTTATCGCATACGTGCAATTGTGTCCTCACTCTTCAGAGTGATGTGTTTTCCACACGAAGGAAGGACGATCAAGATCGTAGACCAACTTTCGTTCCCTGGTTCACAATTCACATATAGTCATCTACCATTCCTAAATGGTCTTATTTCCACAGGAAATGCCTCAACATCCAGCCCGTCATTCTGATGACGGCAGCTGACCCGGGCAAGTGACTCAAGCCCGGGGGGCATGCATCCTCCTTTTCAAAATCGAGTCTTTCCAAGTGAACCTTCATTCCATCCACTCCGTGAATGCCATGAAGCTTGGGGGGCATGTACCTCGATTTGCATTATCATGCTGGGGGCATGCAAATTTATAACAAGCATAGTTTTTTTTTTTTCGTTTCAAGCTTGTGTAAACATGAAACCGAATCCAAGCAGAGTTCTCCATGGTTCAAGCTTGTGTAAAAATGAACCCATACCTGATTTACATCCCGTGATTGCCTTTTATCTGTTAAATTCTGCTAGATGAGCCTTGGTTGTTTCATTCCATCGCCACCATCTCTTTGGCCGATCATATGCTTTCACTTGGTTGTTTATCCTTTCCTGAGGAACCGCAGCGATGAGTGGTTTGTATTAGCCAGCCTCTTGACCATTACGTGTTTTGAGCAGTTCCACCATTACCGGAACCAGTTGCTACCCTTTATACCACTCGTTCCTCTAGGACGAGTCACCTTTAAGCTCTTTTCTAACTTGTAAAATATGAAAATATTGCCGAGTATTTTTTCCTTTTTGACTCATTAAAGAGAATAAAAATGGAGGTCCGCTTTCAGCTCTTTTTCTGACCATTTAAAGAGGAAAAGATTGCCGAGTCGCTCCTCTTGACTCGTTAAACGTTAATAAGGGGTGGTCGTTTTAAGTTCTTTTTGTCGACCGTTAAAACATAAAAAGATTACCGGGTTTTGTCGTTTCAAACTCGTTGATGGTTACGGAACGACGTGATTTTGATCGCTTTTTTACTTTTTCAGGTCGAAATTACTATTTATGAAAAGTACTCCTCGATCGTAATGGTCGGGCGGTTCTTTCGGGCATTATTTTATACTTTTTCGGGCCCGAGAGACACAACTTTACGAAAAAGGACACCCCTGGAGTTTCCTTTTCTGCTGTCTTTTCAAACTCTCTAAACATGAAAAGATGCCGAATTCTTCCTTTGTCAGACTCGTTAAAACCTGATGACATCAGATTTTGTCGAAATGACGCACCACAATCATATGCTATCCCCATCAAGCTTGTTAAAAATAACTGGGGTACTCGCCAGAAATGGTGGGGGAAAAGAAAATTTTGGAACCATAATTATTATCGTGTCAGCAGTATGTCGCTCTTGAACATGGCACTTGTTTGCTTTCATGTCTGGGTGGGGATATCTCATCTCATTTTTCACTGGCCTCCGTGGATTTGGGTAATCCTATTTTACCTCTCATCTACTCATTGCCTCGTCATCATGACCTTTGATACATTGATGTCAAATACTGCCAATTCCATTAATGTGCCGCCGATATGTTCAAGAGAAGTTGACCTCTAAAAAGAAACAACCTCCATCTGATAGTTCACATAATCTTGATTCACAACATTATCTCTCTGTCTCGTGTCGATGATGTGGGAAACATTATGGCCCACCTTCGATCAAGGTCACTTCCTGTCGACTTCAGCTCATTATCCAGGAAGCTGATCTAGAGACTCCCTTCCGGTGCCTTGGAGCCTGCATGCCTCAATGGCAGGTTCTTCGCGTTCGACGTGAGGTTTTCATCATTGGCCTCCGATCGAATGATTCTACAGGTGTTCGACGCCAGCTCATTAATTCGCACGCCGTAGATTGTACCTATAGTACCTTGAGGGCCATTGTCATTATTGGTGGTACCTCTCGCGTCTGTTAACAGTTTCCACTATTGACTGGTAATCAGACGATGTTCATGCATGTTCGACTTCAGCTCATATATTTGCATGCTTGAACTTGTACTCTTGTTCGGGCCGAGATGGAGCGCAAGACCCTGGATTGTGTCTGTTGTAATCCAGGCATGATTCTTGATACATGACTCATTCACTGGATGACTGCGACCATGCCTGAGTCTAGTCATTGATCTTAACTAGATGGCTGCGTCCATACTATGGATCTCGATTATTTATGTACTCTCTTATGGATGGCTGTGACCATACCACTTACATCATGTAATTGAACTATCAGTCGTGTCTCTCAATGCAGATCCTCAGCGGCAGCTATATGTGTGTTCTTGTGTGTTCCTATAAAGCATTTCACCCCTCTCTCTCCCTCTCGGACTTCATGCTTTAGGGGGCATCTGTTACACAGTAATTTGTCACCATTGGTCACCGTCCCTATCGCCCCATTTCCATACGTTGGAGGACGCATTCTGGGACCTGTGAGCAGTGACATAACCCAAAAACACTTGCATTATGTTCCCCTGAGTATGTACTTCATGTTCCCTGAAGACACCTTCTGCAAATTATCCCTGGAAAGTACTCTTTTTCCATTGGCGCAGGTCCACAGTATCTTACCCGCGCTAATCACTGAGATCCTCAAAAGAGGGTGTGACCATTGGCGCTCTGTCACAGAACAACACCCGCGCCAGCCCAGTTTGGTAATGATTTTTGACAAACGCACGCCCATCTGCTTTTTCCCTTTAGATCACGAAGTCTTTTGAGGGTAAAATCCATCTGATAGAGGTCGAGAGTCATCATCTATCCTTGACATCTATCCAAGTGGCTTTTTCAGAGATAATGCCAATCCACAATGAGTGTCCTGGTTCATCGAATCTTTCTCCCTTGTCCATCTATAAATATCATTCCTCATGCATTAGATAAGCTAGTTGTTGAGTTCTAAAGTTTTTGAAGGAATGCTAGTTGTGGTTACGCTTGTCATGAGTGATAGTGAAGCATAGAGAGGTTATGCTGCCGGAGAGGAGCTACATTGCAAGACACATATAGTTGCTCGCCCAGCCAGAGGAGAGGTTCAACGTCAGAACCTTGGTTGTAACTTTTCCTGTCTATTATTCATTAATGAACGACTGCTATTATAGTTCCAATCTCATTGTCTATTATAGTGATGTTTGATTTATTTCCTTTCTGACTGAAATATAGTTGTGCCTTGGTGGATTTTATGCTTGTATCTGTTTCTTCCTTTGCATGTGCAGGTGTCCGTTTGCAAGGATTGCAAGGATTGTGACCTGCCGGAGCGAGGGAGCGGGAATACCAACTCTACTTCAACTATAGCGTTGGATTCCAGGTTGGTCTTCTTAATTCACCTTTAATGTACAACTAGGAACTTGCGTGGCAGCATGAATTGATTGTGGCTAGTTCTGTTTTAGGCTAGTGGGATCGCCTTTGTCCGCAGAGGGGATTTACCTATCCAACAGTTGTTCATTTAATCAGGTGTTAAATAAACCCCGATGGTTTATGAACGTGGAAGGGCTATTATTAAGGTCCCAAATGAACCAATAATTCCCCAAAACTTTGTTATAAGGCTATAGTTGCCAGGGGTAGGGATATTATGTATTTTTTGGGTTTTTGTATAGTTTTTTATAGAATAGGGGTGGGAAAACGATAAAGGAGCTATACAATAGAGTCAATGTTAATATGATTTTATGGATAGATAACGCTAAGTTTATAAGGTAATAACTTAGGTTTTTGGGGAAATGAAGTAAAATGGTAAGATCTTTTACGCAAGAAATGTGGCTTGTTTTTACTAAGTAAACACAAAGTTCCACTTAGTATTTATCATAAAATGAAGTGAACTAGGACTACTGGGTAGATCCCAATGTCCTTAAGGGGATGTCAATAAGGGTACTTGGGGGAATGAGAGGGGAAATTAGTCATGCTCCACTATTTTACAACCAAACAACTGCCATGGTACTTGTGACATCCATGAGATAATTCTTTCTTGACAAGACAAAAAATGATCACAAACTTGCTTCTGCAACCTCAAACTGCCTACCCAACCTAATACACCTAGCATTTTTTCATCCTTTTGATTGGGTGCATTTGGACTAGCAAACCCTGATTTTCCTCTTTTCTTTTGAATGCTCTCCTATCTAAGTCTACCCTTATCTCTTCCAAGGGCCCAGATTAAGCAGTTGGGCTCCTTTGTTTCTCTGCCTATTTACTCATCTGCCAAGCTTGAGCTGTTTGGACAGACCTTTATTCTCTATTCTAAAGACAAGTAAATTCAAACATGATCTAACCAGGATTGAACTTGTCTGGCTATTCATCCACTGTGTCAAGAATCAACCACCTGTACACAATGAAATTCTTCAAAAATGAAACAGTAGTCGCATTTAAACTAGCACACTTTCCTGGTCTTTTGGTTTGGGGTTCATTTTTATCATTTTTCTGACCAATTAATTCTTTTTGCCCTTTGATTTTTCTTTTAGGACATACCCTCTTTTCATTTTTTAATTTTCTTCATTTATTTACAAAATATGGAACCTTTGCAGCATGAAAGGATGAACATATTTGGCTCTTCTACAGTCAATCATGAAAAATGAAACCAATTGGTATAGGAACCTAACACGGACCACGCGCGGTTCTCTTGACCTTGTGCACCTAGTGATAAGTTCCTGTAGTCCTTTTACTACCTTGCCATCGTACAGTAGTTTCATGCATGTCTCCAGAAAGGTAGTGAGCATTGAAGGATCCATCCCTAGTTCTAGTTGATCCCTACTACCAGAAGTGGAGGCCTCCGTGAAGCTCTTCTTAGCTTCCATGAATATCTCCTTCACGCGTTATAAATCAAATTCAAGTTCCTTTGTAGGAGCCTTACGAATCCATGCACTTTATTCTGACTACTTACCTTTATCATCAACAGTGGTCATACTGCTCCTGAGCATCATGTTTACATTCGGGTCTTCTTCGCGCGGCTCAGACCTCATCATCTGCAAATTCTGAGTCGGAGGGGGTTGAATTACCCATTTTTCACGCAATCTCACTATCAATGTAGGGCAGTGTTCTACCTCATGATCAAACTGAGTACTAAACAAACATGATTTCCTTGTCGATTTTGTAAAATCGTAGGCATAGTGCCCTGGCCCTCCGCAATTGTAACAAATTAGTTGACCGCGACCCCTTCCTAGTCCCATTCCACGTTGACCTCATCCGCACCCCTGAAATCCAGCGCAATCCATTCCTAAATTTGGGTCGAGGGCTCGTGTTTCTGTCTGCACCATGTAGGCATGAGTCCAATCCATCATTAGTTCGTAGCTTCTGCTGGTGCGTTCATCATGGCCTACCGACCTATAGAAATTACAAAACAATTGATGGGTCGTCTGCGTATACTTCTGCAATAGATGACAATTATCCGTAGTGTGTTTTCCTCCTATCTGACAAATCACGCACCATAATGCAGGCGCCATGCTCGGTCCTACCTATGCCTCAGGTCTTAACGACATTAGCCCTCCTCCTGCCAAGTAATTCGCAAACACTAGACAATGGTCCTTGTCATGCCCCTGGCCTTTGAATTTTATACACCATACCTCCTCGTGCACCTCTGGTCGAGAATTCATGTCTTGTTTCAAACTTTGCATCTCCAGACACAGATTTTGTAGTTGCACGTGGATTTGTTAGACTCCCAGACTAGGGTCTTGTATAGGGGTCTCATGCAATCTCATTTCCATCTCCAAAGCTTCGGCATGGGTGGAAATCTTTTGCTGTGACAACGACATCCTTAAGTGTGGTGTTAGTGATGCTATAAACCATGTGCGGTGTTGTCCATCCATCAAAGTCATATTGGCTTTGTGAATCATACCCTTCAGTATTTGGTCCAGATCCCAGGGGGTCTCGCCCAGGAGCACTGCAATCTCCTTAAACCCAATAATTGACTGTGTCTCCGACTTTAGTCTTCTAAATTCCCTGTTCAGCACGGTCTGGATTTCTATGATTCCTGCGTTTGGATGGTCATTAGAATGCTTGATGTACCATGTTAACATGTGATCCTGCAACACGCTTACCAGCATAGCCTTCTTGATATTTTCATCCACTATTCCTTGTGCTTCCCATACTGACCTTATCATGAACTATAATTGGTTCGGATCTCCATTCCCTACTCCTCTGAATACCAGTAGTTTAATCGCACTTTCCACATTGTACCATAGTGGTGGCAGAGGTGGGGTGGGTGGAGATGGTGGTGCGGAGGGTGAGACAGGTGGCGGTGTAGGTGGAGGTGGTAAACGTGGAATCTGTTGCCTTATCAAACTGACTGCACTTCTCGGAGAGACTTTCGCAAGCTCTTCCTTGCTTTCCTACAAGTGTGAAATTAAGGGACTAGTTTCTAATTCTTCACTACTTCCGCTTCTATATATCTGCCCACTTCGCGTAGTCCCAAACATTAATTTATTCGCATAACCCGCTTTTCACACAATAGCATCTTAATCCAAGTGTTCAAAGATTTAATATACTTACCTCGCGGTCCCTTGAGGAAGCATCGCTCCACCTCACTATAGCTGACATTCGTATCTACCGTGAACTCAGTGATAAATCCTCCTATAATTCGATTGAGCCAATGGTCCACAGCTCGCGCGATCTTATCTCCCGATGCTTCTAGTCTGCACACTAATTTCGGTGTCCATGTGATTGGTTTGTCAAGCCTACACCTTCCCTGACTGTCTACTAGCTTCGTGATCAACTCATATAGCTCAGTAGGAAAGGATGCAAAGAAAATTTCATGGATTTCCATATATAAGTAGCGCTCCAACCACTGTTCCTTAGATACTCGTAGATTCCTGTTTTCCTGTGCCGCAAACTCATGAATCTTTTTGTCCAGCTACCCTTAAATTTATTTCTTTGTTGGATTCTAGTGGCATGAGATCAAACATCCCTTATGCAGATCCCGGTCCCAACAATGGAACCATTTGTTGGCTTGTATGGGCTTGACCCAGGTTCATAGATGATTTAGCCAAGCAAATCATGGTACTACTGGGCCTTTCGGCAACAGTCCGCAGAGCGTGGACTGAGGTCTCACCTGAAGTAGTATGGGATGGTGCTATAACTAGGTTTCCACACCCTTGAGATGTCTAATGGTTTTTGGGTGGTCCACAGTTTGACCTTGCATTCACATTGCTAGGCGCACCCATCAGTTCCCAGCAACCTGTAATGCTACCTTAGCGCAGCTCTATTTGAGGCGTGATTTATGTTATTACCCAAGTTCCTTACTATTAAACTGATATTATCCGATTACTTAACTTATCTATGTGAGCCCAATTATACTTAATAGTGTTCGGTATCCATATGTGTTCGTGCTGTTATCACAAAATCTGGTACTAAGGGCTGCTACTTAGCAAGATCTCATGCAACTATTTCAAACCAGGCTTTAGACTAAGGCTTAGCCTCCTTAGTCAGAGAGGGCTCTCTCACAGATTTTTGATATGCTTTAAGGGCAAGAAAAGATGGCTAACTCTCAAAACAGTATGTTGAAAATAAGCTGGTTGGAACAACAAAATAGGACCTCTTCCATTGGGCTCATGGAGTCAAACACTTCTGCAGTAAATAATCAATTACTCATTCATGGAAGCCAAGGCATACTATGTCTAAATCCTCAGAACATTTCTCAAGAAGAACTCAACTCATAAACATACACAGGAAGTCTGAGCACTAGGTGAATTCAGAGTGATTGCATATTTAGTGAGCTGTAAAACAAGAAGAATAAAGACCTATACTCTGAGCATTTTAACACATGATGAATCTTGGGAAGAAAAAGTACTGCTTGTATTACTGTCAAAGTCTTTTTTCCAAAAGCCAATATGAAAGCTCTGTTTTTTTATAAATCTCCCAACCTTGTTTACATCAGAGTTTCTCCTATATATAGGAAAACAAAATTACAACTACTTGAGACTCCACCTCCAGCATGAGGGGAGCTCGAAATCCTATCATTAATTGCCTTATCTATATCTAAACAAACTTATTAAATACAAAGGTATTGCGCTGTGAATACATAGAGTCCCATTCCTATTGAAACTCTAACTCTATCTCCTCGTGTGCATTGATGCTTTCTTGAACTTTGACACCTGTACCATTTCTGTAGTGGCCAAGACATGCTGGAGAAACATTCACTGAACGAGCAGCTTCGGATACTTGCTGTGTGGATGACTCATTAGTTGATGAGGATATGTGCCCTGTTTTCACGGTCTCTGCCTTCCATCAGTCTTCATTTCCAAAAGAACATGCTTCAAGCTATTTAATACCTTTAATAACCACGCATGACACCATATGCCTTATGATCTGGATGCTCTGTGAACTGAACAAGTGTCCAACCCAAAATTCTGGTAACCCTACCAGAACCCTAATAATTCGGTCATAAAGTAGCTTTAGGAAGACTTTAGCAAAAACAAAATATTTCACCTTTTTCTCCAACACTTACACCTGTCATTCTTTGAATATCTGGATAGCTTTGTATAGTCTCCTTACTGGCCTCGAGTCATCCTTTTCAAGATTTGCTGACCTCAGCATCAATTTCATTTTTTCTCATAAAACAGTCATCTACAGCAGTTTCGTAGCGCGCTACGAAACTGCTGTAGATAATCAAAACAGAACATATGAATCTTAAAGCACTGTTGACTTAACTTCATGATTTCTTCAGCTACTTTGTACAGGTGTTAGGGATCCAAAAAGTTTCAAAATGATGGAAACCAAAATTTATCAAAACTTGAAAAGCAAATTTCCCCTTGGATTAATCAGCTAGTTTACCTAGCTTCTTCTTCAAACTGCTAACTTCTTTCTTCAAAGCCTTATTTTCTGCTCTTAGGCTTGTGTTCAGCTGCTTCATGGTTTTTGCCTGCTTCAGAGCTGGCACTGTCCACAAATATGCATCAGACAATCATGCATCAGACACTGAGTCAGTTTGGCCCATTAGACTTGTTCTGCCTTTTAGTACAGCCTTTTTATAATTTGCATATCTCACTGCCCTTTCTTTAGAAACATTTTTAATCTGAGGCACTTCTTCTTGTGTTATTCCTGCCTGTTGCTTGATAGCAATGACATTTCCACCTTGGCTGATGATGACCCTATTTCTCTTGTCTTTACTCCTGGCTGCATGAACTGTTCCGGTCAAAACCTCAAGTACATCTGTACTAGGCACTTCTACAGGTGCCTCCTCTTTCTGCGCTTTCTCCACCTCTTTCATTTGTCTTCTTGTGACTGGCCTACGTGGCTTGAAAGCATATTCTTTACTAGGCTCCTCAAATCTCAACCTTTTTGAAGCTCTTGGTTTCTTAGTACTTTCGGGTGAAGATTGAGTGAGGTCAATATGCATTGGCTGCACTGGGTGATCTTGCTCAAACTCTATTGGTTCAATCTGTATTGGCTGATCTTGTTCAAGTTCAATAGCTACAAGTAAGTCACTTAAACTGCCTTTTGACATAGGGCTTTCTTCCACAATGATTGACTTACCTTTCTCCTTGTTTAGTTGACCTCTGGTTTTTACCCTTGAAATCTTTTCAACTTCACTTGGTCCAGCTTCATCCTTCTTTTTCTGGATCTTCTGCTTTAATGACTGAGGTGTCTCCTTAGATGATGACTCAGGTGTTTCCTTTGCTGATGATTTAGGTGTCTCCTTTGCCACCACAGACTTCTCTGATTTCCTTAACTTGGTTTTAGGCTTCTTTTGGTCTGTCACCTCCTTTCTGAGTTCAGCCAGAGTAGGTTCTTCAATTCTTTCTTCCCTTTCCCTCACAGGCAATGGAGTGAGGCCTGTTTTACTTTGAAAGCCGGCCATAAAAACAAAAGAATCCCAATCTCTGCCAATCTTTTGCAAACCATCCAACACCAGCAACTTTACTAAACCATGGTGAAACAAGGATGTTTCACAACCATCTTTCTTTAACTGGATTTTATCACACATTTTACTAATGCTTCTGAACAAATAGAAAGGGATATCTATTGAAGCTTTACCTGTGAAATGCAACAAAAGTTTGAAGTGATAGGCATAAACTTTGTTGTACCTTCCCTCGCATGTTAGGTATTTCTGGATACATGTAAGGAGCATAGCATAATGTTCTTTTACGTAACTCCTTGGCACCGCTTTGGTGAGGTCCTCATTTACATACGGTTCCTTCAAAAATTCTCTACAGGGACTCATGTCAAATTTAAAATTTTTGAACCATTCTTGTCCTCCCCTCGGAATTTCAATGACAATAGAAATGGCTTCAGGAGACACAGGAAATTCTAACATTGACACCTTTGAATTCAATCCAGTAAAATTCAATGCAAAAGCCTTCATTACCTCTGCATGTCCTCCCTTCAACTTCTCGCAGAACCTCCAGCAACCAGCATTTCGAAAGGCTCTTGCTACACCTTCATCTCTGAGCGTAACATCAAGCCCCTCTGGCTCTGTTCTCAGGCACCTACCGGATCGATGTTCCTTCTTTTCCATCTTGCTTCAAATATCTTCACACAGGAAACTAATAGCAGCTACAGCTCGAAAACAATCTCGACTTTGGAGTGCAGGCTCGCTTGCAATGATCCCTTTAAATGAGAACTCGGGCTTCTTTGCGTTTTTACTCGTCATTCAGCAGACATGTTCACCCATCATGAAAACACATTATGACACAACCATACCTCATAAAATCCCTTAAGATGATATTCATATGCGTGATCCTGGACCTTATGGCGGAATGATGATCTATCATGACCTGGAGAGGACATCAACTGACAAACGTGGACGGGCCTATGACTCACCCCTCCCAGACTTGACATTTCAAGAAAAGGCGCTACAAAAACCCCGAAACCCCGATTTCGTAGCGCGGACAGTTAAGATTTGACAAAACGCGCTACGAAATGGCTGGTAAACAGTACGCTGCGAAAAGGCGGAAACATCATTTCCCAGCTAAATTGACCAAACAGACAGCGCTGAGAAACTGCGCAAAGTACTAATGACGCAATCAAGACAAGACATGCCTTAACTAACAATGATGGAGGGTATCTAACGATTTTTTACACGGACTTACATCAATACCTTTTGAAATTCTAATTTCAAAGTGACACACACACATATAAACCTATTCACTAAACCAAAGATTTTCATATGAAACTTGTGGACAACATTACATACATGAACTATGGTTCTAAGTGATAACACGTGCGATAAACCAAATAGTATAAATGCATATAAAATCATACAAAAACATATACACAGTATTTAGAATCAAACTTCCCTTTATTATTCTTCTTCTTGGGTTACAGACTCAACTTCACACCGCGTACTCAGCTGTAGGGGTCCACACACTTAGCTGTGAACTCTACTAGGCCTCTGCGCACTCAGCTGCAGAGCCTCTTCCTACTACTACGACCCAATACACTTAGACTTCTTCTCTATCTGCTACTAGATCATTACATCAATCCATCTCTTGTTATATTTACAACTTAGAGCCTCGCTCTATTTATACAATCGACCATGGGTAGGCCAACATGACATGACATTACATTACAACACTTAGGGCAGACAACCCTATGACTCAATATACATTTTGCGCTCTACGCCCACAATTCGTAGAGTCTTACAACATATTTGACCAAAACCTAGGCTTTGAGCCATTCCATGCCCAACATTTACATTACACAAATGAACAATTCTTGGATGATACAAATGATAAAACTTCATTTCTATATATAGGAGTCTAAGGGGTCACAAAATAACCCAAGCCGCCCTAACAATAATAATATAAGGGCACAAAATAACAATATTGGGCTTCTATGGGGCACAATAAGAAGGATTGCGATTGCGATATGATGCCTCATGCCAATTGCGATTTGCGATAAGCCCCGGACCCGATAAAAATTACATGTCGATTCATAAATTCCCTCGCGTCTGTAGCTATCACAAATACCAAAGGGTCATTGCTACTTGCCTCCTACATTATGCCAATTGCAATTTGCGATCAGATCCAAGTCATCTTACACGTCATTCGTGACGTCATACTCCACGTCACCCTGGGACTTCACAATCGCAAGTTTTAAAGGGACACAGTTTATAACAATCCTTCACCTTAGCCGATTTGCAACCGCAATTTGAATTGCGATGTAAGGATCGGACCCGACACATGTTGAAAATAGCAACAAGAAATGCTAAAAATAGAAGTGCTAAAAATAGCACTGCTATAAATAGCAGTTTGGATACCAGTGCTGGATTAAGCAACAGGGAATGAAAAATGGAAGTGATAAAAATAGAATTTCTATTTTTAGCAGTTCAAGATGGATTCCTATTTTAGTCAGTCCCTGGACTAAAAATAGGAAGTAAAATTCGAATTTGAACTTAACAGCTGTTTGAAAATAAATTAATTAATTCACCATGAGTTAATTAGTTGTGAAAAATCAAACATGAAGTCTGTGTGAGAACATGCAACAGTTTATCTATTAATTGAGGAATTTATCCATCAGTTAAATAAATAAGGATGAGTTCTATATTGAGTAGTAATTAGTTGGCTCAGTTAACTGAGTCAAGTCCAGTTATATTTGATTTAAACAGTTTGTTTAAATTAAGTAAGTTCAGTTAGTTAATGCATGCTAGCATATAATTGTTGTTCTTCAGATAACTGAATATTCTCTCATGAATAACTCATGCATGTCAGTTCAGACAGAGACCCAGTTGAGATCAGAGAAGGGACAGTGTACTATCAGTTGGATGAATATTTTTCCTATAAAGGAAGCTCATCCATGATGAGGATTTATCTCCTTCAGGACTGCGTAGTTGGATCAGAGGTTAGTGAGTGTGTGAAGAGGCCAATTCACACAAGTGGCTACACTAGATCCCAATCAAAATTGCGCAAAGAAATAGGAGGCTTGGAGGAAAAACTAGAGGTTAGATAGAGGCCTTTGATTGTCTATGAGCAGCAGAGGTATTGCAGAGAGAGTAGGATAGCTTTTGAGCTGATTCTTTTTGTAATACTGGCTATATTTCCACTTGTATGATAATACAAAGTTGGGGTTTTAGGCTGAGACTTTCCCCGAGTTATATCTTCTGTGTTATGTGTGATTGATTCCTTCTTATCAGTTATATGTGTTCTTATTGATGTTGCTCATGTTAGATTAAGCTTCTGCTAAATTGGTTGTAGAAGTAGATCAAGTATTTTGCTTTAGTAGATTGCATTATCAGGTGATCTACAGTGGGAATTTCTACATGGTATCAGAGCTAGCTGATTTGTAGAAAAATTCTACATGGTATCAGAGCGAGGTTGTGTAGAAAAAGTTCTACATGGTATCGTAGCAAAGGTGATCAAAGGAGAGAATAGTATACTGAGAGGAGGTGTCAAAGTTTTGAGTTTTGGGCCGAGAGTTTGCAGAGCAGATTTGAAAATTTTGGTAAAATAGCAGATTTGGATTCCTTGCGGAAAAAGATCCAAATTCAAAACAAAAAAATCGGTTGAATCGAAGTTTGGATGAAGGAGATATCGTTGATTTAAAATCAGCTCTTTTTCCAGAAAATTCCGTGACGGCGGGAATATGAAACAAATTGGTGTGCTAGCCAAGAACCTGTATGCACTTGAGGTACAAGATGCATGCAAAGCCTTGAGGAGCAAGGCAAAGGTTATATACTTGGTGGTTGAGAGGGAGAGTAAATTACCGCTCAACATGTAGTGCCAGAAGAAGTCTCAGACAATTGTGGAGAAGCCATAGTTGGTGAATTAGCTTCAGGAGGTTGTGGAGCAGCCACAACTAGAGAAGCTGAGAGGAGATCGAGTGGAAGCATCCATTCATGTAGATACCTACAGTAGGGGGAAAATTCGAGCCAAGTGGGTAGAGGGATCACATGCAGCCATACCTACAGGTAGGAGGTGGGGCGATGTGGAGTGATCGTCCCAAGGAGGAGGGGCAGAATCCTTGAGGTACTCATCCTCTTTGATTCAACTTTGCTATAGGAGCCTCGATGAGGAGTAACAAGACTGACTGATTGGGTAGAGACAAATGTATATGGAGTAGGAGAGAGAGCTACAGTCCAGGAATCCCAGGACTGTGTAGAGCTAGCAGGCTACAACAATGCGAGAGGCACAAGAGTGCTTCACTAGTGCAGGATGGCACAGAGAGGTGTGCAACGGTGCGAGATGCATGGAGTGTTGTAGCAGATCAGAGGTCAGAGAGGGAGCACTTGTCAGCAGCAGGTAGAGCTTCAGCATCAGAGTATGTTTCTAGCCCAACAGAGAGGTCAGTGGGGAGTTTTTTTTGTTCTAAGAGTTGCTGGAGCAACCACACTTGGTAGAAGTGTTGCATGCAAAACATTCCAAAGGTACAGGATCGGGTTCGAGTTGAATGCCTTTCTTGTTGAGAGGGAGTGTTGAAAATAGCAACAATAAATGCTAAAAATAGAAGTGCTAAAAATAGCACTGCTATAAATAGCAGTTTGGATACCAGTGCTAGATTAAGCAACAGGGAATGAAAAATGGAAGTGATAAAAATAAAATTTCTATTTTTAGTAGTTCAGGATGGATTCCTATTTTAGTCAGTCCCTGGACTAAAAATAGGAAGTAAAATTCGAATTTGAACTTAACAGTTGTTTGAAAATAAATTAATTAATTCACCATGAGTTAATTAGTTGTGAAAAATCAAACATGAAGTCTATGTGAGGACATGCAACAGTTTATCTATTAATTGAGGAATTTATCCATCAGTTAAAGAGATAAAGATGAGTTCTATATTGAGTAGTAATTAGTTGGCTCAGTTAACTGAGTCAAGTCCAGTTATATTTGATTTAAATAGTTTGTTTAAATTAAGTAAGTTCAGTTAGTTAATGCATGCTAGCATATAACTGTTGTTCTTCAGATAACTAAATAGTTTCTCATGAATAACTCATGCATGTCAGTTCAGACAGAGACTCAGTTGAGATCAGAGAAGGGATAGTGTATTATCAGTTGGATGAATATTTTTCCTATAAAGGAAGCTCATCCATGATGAGGATTTATCTCCTTCAAGACTGCATAGTTGGATCAGAGGTTAGTGAGTGTGTGAAGAGGCCAATTCACATAAGTGGCTGCATTGGACCCCAATAAAAATTGAGCAAAGAAATAGGAGGCTTGGAGGGTAGACCAGAGGTTAGATAGAGGCCTTTGACTATCTATGAGCAGCAGAGGTATTGCAAAGAGAGTAGGATAGCTTTTGAGCTGATTCTTTTTGTAATACTGGCTATATTTCCACTTGTATGATAATACAGAGTTGGGGTTTTAGGCTGAGGCTTTCCTCGGGTTATATCTTCTGTGTTATGTGTGATTGATTCCTTCTTATCAGTTATATGTGTTCTTATTGATGTTGCTCATGTTCGATTAAGCTTCCACTAAATTGGTTGTAGAAGTAGATCAAGTATTTTGCTTTAGTATATTGCATTATCAGGTGATCTACAGTGGGAATATCTACAGCACATAACTTAAAAGTTATCTATAACATTTCGCGTCTGGGTCCTTCGCAACTTTCATAATCCTTCCCGTTCCTTTGCCTCCGCTCTGAATGTCGATTTGCGATAAGACCATTAATTCTGCCTCTCTTATCACGGACCTCACTCTGCATTCCTATCCATGATGTTTGTGTTTGAGATCTATTACACTCTACATTTTTATCCTATTTTCCTGCAAAAAGTGATTTTTTTCAAATGAAACTCGCTTATCAATCTCATTTATTTTTAGCTTATCGATTCTTGTTTTCCGTGTTCAGGTTCATGACAAAAGAGGACAACTATGTTGATAAGTGGCAGTTCAGTTCAAATAGATGGACAAACATCCAGATAATCTGATGGAACAAACAAATCCGATGAAGACAACAAATCACATTCAGAAATTTCTACCAAAAAATTGTTTTCCTTTAAGCATTATTGAAGGGATCTGTTTAAATGCCCTCAACGCTCTGCACAATACATTCAATTGTTTTTCTTATATCTGAACTTGCTTGTTGTATGAAATAAAGGTCCTAAATTTTATGAAGAAAAGCTTACGAAAGCTCGCACTATTGTACTTTCATACTTTTCTCAATAGAATGACTAGAACATTGTTTTAGGAATTTTCATAGAGAATTTTTAGAAGTTGCATTTTTGTACTCCTGAAATCATCTTTGTGAGAAGGACTAAATTGCTGCTATTTCTTTTATGAGCTAAGCAACGTGCATATGGTATTTCTATCTTTGTACCTATGTTTTATTCATAAATAAATAATGAATTTATCTTTTCAAATTGCTTATTACATGGTATTTAAAGAACAGTGTTACATGTATTCATTTATGATCATGCTGCCATTGATATTTTTAAATACATGTTAAGCAATTTTCTTTGATATTCTAAATGTGATATGAGTTATACACATTATTTTGATTAACTATTTAATCAAAATAATCATCTTGAAATATTTTCATTTCCATTGGTGTTTGAGCAATCTATATTTTCATTTACTAAGGAAAAACATTATAGATTTCATCTAGACAAATGTTAAACAATCTCGGGTTATAGAGTAGATTAATGCATATGTTTTCAATTTGATTCATTGCTGCAAATCCATCTATTTCACTCCACTGTAAGCATTACGCTTTCATTCAATCACCTTTCATTGGGAAATTGGTCCCATTATATCCAATCGGAACCACTACCTAAACGGAAAAGGAGTTGTCTTAAGGTCTGGACCGGGTGGTTTTCCCCCGTGTTGATGCAGCGATTTTTGAGGCCTCAACACAATCATAGCATGCTCATGGAAATCAATGGACATTATTGGGTACCAGTGACTCATAATGGTCCTGCTCCTAAAGTGCTTTACCAACTTACTGCTGCATGTTCCAATTTCTTTCATTGTTGCTGTTAATTCTTGCAGTCAATTTCAACCATCCAACTAAGAATTTTCGTGCTTCCTGTACCAAGCACATAACTTCCATTAGATTCAAAATAAATTGAAATAACTTCAAATAATACCTCATTGGTAGCTCCTCAATAAGGTATACTTGCAATCTTGTTTACTTCATGTCACAACAAGTCAAACTAGCATCTTTGACCAAATCATCATGTATAAACATATCACATTAGGTTAGCTCAAACACAACCATCATAGATCAACATCATAAATCACATGTAACCATCATAAACTAGAATCATAGATCACATATAATCATCATATACCATAATCATAAATCACATGCATAATAAAACTAAATAAAATGTTGATACTTATCCTTTCATCAATCCTTAGCTTCTACCTTTGTCATTATTTTGTACGCACTCCGGATCGGTTATCACACCAAAAAAACACCTAGTGCCTTCTCCTAAACCATGTGCACATACACGTAGTGTGCATCACACACATGCAATCACACATTGTATACAACACCATGCAATACATGCACATACAGCTGACATACAACACATAAACCTACACCTAGTGTACAGTACAACACAAATGCATATATAGAATGCAACACAATGAATGCATATGTCATGATACCATGACTACACAATGCAAATACATAGTACCGCATGCCCTCAACACAACATGTATGACATGCACTCAACCCCACATGTACACCAGTACCACATGTACAAAGCACCACCTACACAACCTGTACACAACTGTTACAGGGAAAAGTGTCTATGCAGAACTGCTAATCCCACTAAGGCTGGTAGCTACCTTAGAAACAAACAAAGTAAAACTACTTTCATTTTCCTTTATGAAAGATAGATGAGAGAAGAATAAAGGAGACCAACCTCTGTCTTGCGCTTGGTTCCTTGCTTGATTCCTCTCTCTTCTGATAGTCTTTTGCTACTTGCTTTCTTGTATACCCAGCTTCACAGAGTACCTGTAGAATCAAAGCAGCATAACACTATATGAGAACATGGATCTATTATCATAAACAATCTAGGATCAGATGTAAATTGACCATACAAATGCATAAAACATAAATCACACAAGAGTATGGAGGAAAACTTGAATAGCTTTATTGATAATCAAGAAAGAGCCAAGAGAGTTACAACCAATCGTTCTGACCCAGCATCATCCTCTCAGCATGTGAGCCCTTCTTCACCTCATGAACAGCTTAGATCACCCAAAATTATGATGTTGCCTCAAGAAACCAACAGCAATTCCTTACAAGATGCAAAATTCCAGCCTCTGGATCTCTGGGATGAGGGATCCATATATAGATGTCTGCAAGGGAGATGAGTCAGCTTGTGATTTGATTAGTGTCTTCCCTCTGATAGTTCTTGATTCCCCTTGGAGATTGATGATCTCTTACTCATCCCTGGTCGAATTCAGAGAGGCAAGTGTCCCAGGAGAAGTTTCTGGAAGATTCCATGCCTCTCCACCTCGCGGATTAACACTGCCATTTGTCCCTTCTCGCCCATCGCACCCCATAGAAGGGCTTTTTGAATGCAACGCACCTACTGTGTGTATTTAGGTGAGATGCAATGCACTTTGCCTATGGAGCAGGTGAAATGGTCCAGTTTGACCAGTTCTGAGCAGTTTTTCATGGAGAACTTCTGGGAGAAGCTGTAATCAGTTGACCTTGTTCTTTTAGGGGTTGGAACAACACTTTTAGGGACTTAGGAGCCCTTAGTTTATGGACATTTATGCTTGGGGTTGCAGTGCCCAAAAATTTCTATAACAGTTGCCCCCTAAAGCATGAGGTTGTTAATCTTTTTTGATGTCGGGTGAAATGCTTTATCATGAGGATCCAAAGTTCTTTCAAGCTGGAAGGAGACCTGTAATAAGATACAATACAATACATTATCTTCATAATACTTTCATGATCTAGCTGAGGCGGGAATTCCCATGCTCAGCGTTATAAATTCATTTTCATGTACATAGGACAGACAATCGTCTAGTGTAGACTGATGATTCTGGTAGAGCCATCATCCCTTAGATTGGATGATTATCTGTGCAGCAATGATGTACAGTTGATGTCTTTATTTTCCTAAATATATATCACAGCCCGGATGGATGAAACTAGATCCAGGGTCTTCAATCTCATTCTATCTTCACTCAAAGTACAAGTCGATCCATGTGAGATATGTTTTGGAGTCAAACATGGAAAGACATCGCCTGATTACTAGCCAATGATGTAAGCTGTTAACAGGCGCGAGAGGAATCACCGATAATGATAATGATCCTCAAGGTACTGCAGTACAATTCACGTGGTGTGAATAAGGGACTTGGCATCTAACACCACGCAAAATCTTTTGGTCGAAGGCCATTGATGTAAACCTGTCGCCGGAAGTGAGAAACTTGCCATTGAGGCATGCAAGCTTCAAAGTACTGAAATGGGTGTTCCTAGATCGACTTCTTGGATAATGAGCTGATGTTGACAAGAAGCGATCCTTCATAGGAGGGCCTTAATGAATCCCACATCAATGACACGGAATGGAGCAAATGATTTTAATGGAGGTGAAAACGATCTGGTGATATAAGGTTCAGGGTGGCGGTCATGAAAGAATGGAGCGTAAATGTATTGCAGCGGGTGAGACACAAGTGAATTCTCTGAGTGACTTCTCTTGAACATATCGGCGACACTGACATGATGGATTGGTAGCATTAACCCCAAATGTGGATGGTATGATGTGACCATGGTGATGTGACCGGTGAATGAAACAACCCAACCCGACTTCGATATGGAGTGAAAGTGTCATGTTCAAGAGCGACTTGCTACCAACAAAGTTTCTTCAAGTTTTCTTCCCAATTTTTCCTCAGTCATTACTGACCAGTACCTCTTTATTTTTGTCAAGCTTGAGGAGGATAACATATGCTTGTTCTATAATTTTCCCTTCGGGCAAACCCATCGCTATGTTTTAACGAGCCTAGCGATAGTGAAACTCGTTCTTGTTTGTTATGGACAAGTTTGTCGCTATTAGGTTTTAACGAGTTTAACGACAAAGATAACTCGGTCCTTTTCAATTTTAGAGAGTCTGAAAAGGGATGTAAAGGAAACTCCAAAAATCCTTTTTCATCATCTAATCCCTTAGGTCCGAAAAAGTATAAAACAATACAGAAGGGATGAATTTTCGGTACTTTTAACGAGCCGAACAAAACAAGTGCTCGATCTTTTTGTGTAATAATCCCTCAGGTCCAAAAAGATTAAAATCTAAAGGAGGGATAGCACTTCCAGTCACTTTAACGAGCTGGAGAGGCCAATGGCTGGGCAATCTTTTCATATTTTACGAGTCAACTGAAAAGAGCTTAAAGGAGACTCGTTTTTTGAGGAACGAGTGATAAATTCTGGTAGCAGCTGATTCCAGGTAAGGTTTGGAATTTCCCAATCACGGCAGTGTTACAAGGATGGCTAATAGAATCACTCTTTGCAGCTATTCCTCAAAAGGGGTAAATAATCAAGTGGAGGTGAATGATCTGCCAATACAAAGTGGAGGTGATGATGAGAACACGACCAAGGCTTCAAAGGCTGAAGTACTACATTCACGATGGTTATTTACCGGAAATTGATTCATGTTTTAATGAGCTTAAACGTTGGGGGAAACATTTGCTCATTGCTTATGTTTATTTTTTAATGAGCATGAAGTCCACGTTAAAACTGCTCGATATAATGGTCATTTCTTGACTTTGCCATTAATAGCTTTGTTCCTTCAAATATTGTACTGCATGCTCAATTGCTTCACCAAATTAGTTAGAAATGAACAATATATGTTTGAAAAATGAGTTAGAACACTAATATTTTACTCGAATTACGTAAAAAGTAATTTAAAAGTGCTTTTACCTCTCATTTTACCATTTCATTTGAACTTTGGCTTGTTAGAGCTTTAGAGGTGCTTGCCCCCCTTGATTTTCACCAGCTGATTCCAGGATATTCTGTGGACGATTTTTGGCGCCGTCTGGACCAGGTAGGAGCTAAACCTGAGCTCTTTCATTTCATCTTTTCCATTTTGCATTCTGAGCTTGATTTCTGGTTTTTCTGAGCCTCTAGGGTTTGAAAAACTCGCTCTGGCCCCATCGCACCCTTTCTGCATCGAAAGGTGCATTGCATGTTGGCCTACTCACTGGGCAGTTGACATGCAACGCACCCAGGATTAAGTTGGAGGTGCGATGGGCACAAGGAGGGAAATTTGTGCACAGTTTTTAATGGAAAGTTTTGTCTGTTTCTCACCAAATCAGGATCTAACTCTTATCTTGTTTGCATTCAGAGATTTATTGGAGTAAGATGACTATTACATGGTGAGAACATGAGCATGAAGAAGAGGACATGCTTGCTTTACATGATCCGGTTACAGTAAACGCACTATGGAACTGTGGCCTGTTGAAGTTTTTCCGCATCTCTAGCATGAGACAACAAATCAACTTGCTGCAGTATTTGCTTGATGCTTGGGATCCTACCAGCCAGGTGTTCCAAATTAGGGGCAAATCCATCCCCTTGACTGTAGTGGACATCTATTTTTTGGCCCGCTTATCGAGGCGAGGTGCCCCTATCTCTTTATCAGGTTCGGCCCATGGAGGTGAATCTGTGAGAGATTATGTTCGCAGGTATTGCAGAGAGGGATCTCAGGCGAGTAAAGATGGCAAGATCATCATCCGAGATGTCACTGACAGGTCTTTGAGGACCATTCTATTCACTTTGGTAGGATAGCTGGTGGTGCGGCTCTTCATGTGGCCAACCGGTCTTATATGCAGTACGCCTTGGAATGTCTTGAACCGAAGGTGTTCAACTGGTGTGATGCAGTACTCCTTGTGATGAAAGAACAGTTGACCAAGGTGAAAAACAGAAGATTGAAGAACTTTGGATATGGTTCTATTTTGACCACCTTCGCCTTGGAAAAGATACCACTGATGCAGCCGCAGTATATTGCACTTGATTTACCTCCACCGACTGAACCACGTATGTAGAGATGGGTCGACCATATGTCTAGGCATGCTGGTCAGTCTCAGATTTCCTTTTCTGATACCTTCTTCGGGTGGTTCAATCGTCAGGAGATGGTTTATTCTGAGTATCCATATGCTGGTATGGACTTCCGGGGTGACTCGGATTTGATACTGCCGGCTGGCGAGCAGTGGGGTACCGTTGGTAAATTCTTGACCATATTTATGTCTATTGTTTTTCTTTTATAATGTCCTTGTGCTTTATTCTGTCAAGACTAATCAAAACTCATGTGCTCATGCAGATGTTGGTCCCGTCCCACCAGTAGTATGCTTGAGAGGGCCAGCTGCCGCTCTAGCAGGAGAGGTTGTGGGAAGGGCTATCCTTCACAACCTTGATGTGGCCGAGACTCTTTCAGCATTACAGGACCAAGTCAAGGGCCTCACTCTTGGTATTCCAGATGTAAGGACTGACGAGCTGCCCTTGAGGTTGCAGCGACATACCACTGGCGTGCCAAGTCGATGGACTAGGCTTTTACGCATGATTGCACAGGCGGTGACTTGTTATCACCAGCATCATTAGACTAGGGTGCCCCCTAGCGTTTTGAGTTTTGGGTCATTTGACCAATTTTGTCTTGGTTAGAGAACATTATGTGTAAACCATAAACAGTTATATATATATATTTTTGATTTTCGGAGTTTTATTTTGGTTAAGTTATATGATCCACATGCAAATATTGATGAAATGCTTCTTTTTATAAATGTTGCAAATGTCTATCTAACACATAATTTTCCAATGAGTCCGTTAATATGTTTAAGCTTCTGGAAATATGCTGATATTGAATAAAATCAAATTGCCTTTCCAAAATCTTGACCCTTAGGAACATGCGATAGATAGCTGGATTTCGGACAGAGTAGATACCAGTAAGTTGTGGTATGACGAGCTGTGAGTCTAGCCTGACGACCAGTTGGCATATGCCATGTGTTATATACCTAGGGGGGATAATATGGGGTACCAAGGGAGGTACCCAAGGTAATAATGTAATAATGGGATGGGCCATAGTAATAAATAAGGTGGTTAACCCACATCATGTAAGGGACCACAAGTAGTTAGTAACAATGTAATGGGCCCATGGTATTAGTTGATGGTATGAGGGAACCATGGTAATGACCCATGGTATTGTATGTATGAGGCCTATATAGAGGCTAGAGACTCCACTTGGAATATAGTGAAGGATTATTGTATGAACAGGCATATGGCTTGTGGAGTGTTCTCCTTCCTTAAGGAGTGAATGTATGGTGTTGCCCTACCTTAAGGGTTTGATAATAAAGAATCATTTCATATTATTTCTGGGTTTATTTGCATTATCTTATATTTTCATATCTGATCTATAATATTCTGGGTTAGATTTACAACAATTGGTATCGGAGCACTTTCTTGGGCACAAAAGTGGAGATTTTTTTTTTTTTTGCAAGGTTTCGGGGGCGGCGACTTTGCAGGTCAGATCTGTACATTTTGGTGCAAGATCTGTAAAATATAATTACAGATCTGGATTCTTTGTGCAAAATAGTCGAATTCATAAAAAAAATCAATTGAATCGGAGTCCGGATGAAGGAGATATCACTGATCTAAAAATCAGTGGGGTTGCAGACAATTTTCAAGGCAGCGAGTTTGCGGCACAGATATAGACATCCTGGTGCAAGATCTACAAAATCTAATTGTAGATCTGAATTGTTTGAGAAAAATTACCCAATTTCAAAAAAATCAGTCGAATCGGAGTCCGGATGAGGGTGATATCGCTGATTTAAAATCAGCTCTTTTTTGCAAAAATTTTGGTGACGGTGGGAGAGTTGCAGCGCAGATCTGGAATTCTAGTGCCTGGATCAAGATTTCTATCACATGGGCAGATGCAGAATGGTCATTCCATTTCCGAAAATAGGTCATAATAAAGATTCTGAGCAATATTAACTAAATTGTGGCCACTTTAAATTTTCGCCAAGTGAGGAATTTTTCGCAAACCCTCTTCATGGAGATGCTATATTTTACAGGGAAAGATGATGGTCCTTGTTACACTAAAAAATGTCACCATGGCTATTTGCAGTTAGTATGGCTCCATCAACTGTCATACTATCCTCCTTGGCAAGCCTCATACCTCTGCTCTCCATGTCAAACTCCAAAAAGAGAGAAAGTCATTAAAAATCTATATATCTCTGGGTACGCAGTTTCTCTTAGCCTTACCTGCGTGTACGCACCCCAAGTTCACAATACCTGCGTACTTGTACGCTCTGTCTGTAAAGCAATGGGTGCGTACTCCTGTAAAGGTCAAAAGGTGCAAGTTTCACTCCAAAAAAGTTACTTGTGGTCATTTCTAGAGTATTCTAGAAACTTGTTTGACGTGTATGAAGCGCCTCCAGATGGTTCATGTATCCCTACCAAAGAGGAACTTATCCCATCAAGAGGGGAGCTATCCCATCCAAAGAGGGGCTTATCCCATTGATGGTGGACCTGAATAACTTCCTCTAGAGCACTATAAATACAGGCATTGGGCCAAAGGGAGGGGAGGTTGAAAGCTGAACATTCCTAAGGGTAGATGCTGCTGGAATTAGGACTTCCTTGTAGAAGCTTGTGAGGAGAGATTCCCATCCTTTCTTGTTTCATTTGGAAGTGGGTGAGCTTATCAAAGTAAAGGAAAACTCTTGCTGGACCCTGGGAGGGACCTGCACAACACCAAGGCTCAGGTTGTAATGGTTTCTTTTGTTTCCTATTAATACAAATAAGTCCATTCTTCTCAACAATTTGTTATTTATGAGTTGTTTCATATACTCCTTGGTCTGTATGTTAAATATGTTTTGTTTTATGAGATATTCAGGTGCTATTTAATCGTTTGATTGTTAGTGAATGCAGGTTTCGAAGAGAAGGAGGAGCTCATCCGGATCGACGAGGTTGGACTACTACAACAGCGTTGGGTTACAGGTAGGATCTAAACACTTGATTTCTTGTATGATAAATGCATATTTAGAGAAGGATTGCTCTTAATTGTCTTGTTTGTCACTAGAAAGCCTTAAGCTTCTAGGGAGGTTGGTTGTGTCTGCACTATCGACTCTTTCCGTATGACAAAATGGCGACTTCGCTGGGGAACTCCATTGATGTGAATGATTTTTCCTTTGTATGAAACTTTGATCTGAGAAAAGTCGTTTGTTTTCTGGTTTTTGGCTGTCTGACTGTGTTTTTGGGTGGGCTAGCTTAGGGTTAAATTAAATTTTAGTTTTTCTTTGTTTTGCTAGAAGTACGCAGCCTCTGAGTTGAGCACAGTGCGTACCTGTACGCACTGTAGCTTTGTGCACATAGCGTACCCGCACCTGTGCAAACAGGTCGCCTGCGTACCCTACAAAATTAAGAAAATTTCAATTTTCTTCTTTTTGCCTTTTAGATTTTGTTTTTAATTTGTTTTTTCTGCCCAGATCCACTGGTTTTCTGCCATAAATCTTCACCTAAGCTTGTCTCGTCAGTATCGAGAGTTTTAGTGAAATTCATAGAGATTTTGCCTCAGGGTTTGATTTTTAACTGGTCCTGTAGTGACTTTGGCATTAGAGGTTGTCAAACTTTGGATCTCCCTGGTTTTGTTCAACCCTCTTAGGAGTCGGGCCTGTCATAGAATTCATCCTTGTGAGAGACCTACATTTGTGTCTTCTCTTTGCGAATCTCGAAAAAGTTTGTTGATTGAACTTTGAATTTTATTCTTGAGAAAAAGAACAAAAGATTTTGATTTTTGTTTTTGACTGGTTTTTGGTTCTGCATTAACTAGTCCTTAGTTGCATTTTGACTGAGTAAAATATCCAGGAATCATCTTTAGTAGGCTTTTGCCTCGTTTGATTTAGTTTTTAGGTGCATCTCTCTAGATTTGCTTTTGAGTAAAATTAAGTTGATTTTATTGCCATAGCTTTTTTAACTTTGATTTTTGTTACAGTAAGTTTTACATGCTTTATTAATTAGGAAAAAATACAAAAATATCTTTTGAAGGAAAGTTTGCTTTGGTAGCATTTGAGTCTTTGAAAGGAAAAGAAATTTTCGTAGAATAATTAGTGGTCATGTGTTGTACGTTTTGGAAAAGATAAAGAGATTGTTTCTTTGATTGTCTTTGCCAAGAAAGTTGTCTTTTATAAATTTTGCATTTTCCAACTCTCTTAGCTAGGGAATTCATTGAAAAAGAAAATTAGTATAAGTCATCCTAAGTGCATCTTTTTAGTGGATTTGAGTCGAGTCTACACACCATCAGTTTCATCTCCACTACCTTTTTTCTTAAAGAAAAGCCATAAAAATTAACGCTTAAAGTAAAATCAACGTAGTAACTTTTTATTTACTAGGGCTCTGAAACACCAATATAGATCAGGCTAGTGTCTTGGAGTAGGAGAGTAATTAACTCTCCAACACAGCAAAACCAAACAAGTAGCTTATCTTGTGGTAGGATAAATCCAACTGTTGCATTTATACTCTGGGAAAGCTCCTCTTAAAGGAGAAGCACGAGCTCTTGTCCGAACCAGTGAGGGGATCAATCCTCCCTCGTTGGGAACGACGCCAGACACGCACGTATTACAAACGGTAAACCTTGGATTAACCATTGTCGAGGAGCCAGGGGTCACTTGTCGGTAAACCTTGGATTATTGTCAAGGAGCCGGCAAGGGGATTGAGCTTGATACTCTGCCCTTGCGTGCTGTCAGAGCGTAGACTGTTCCCCCAGGTGTACTTGTTGCTGTTGGTAACCTTAGTGAACATTATCTTTAGGATTCTACCCGAGGTGACAGTGGAGGGAAGATCCCACTGTACCTGGAGTAGACGTCGGCTAGACTCACTTGGATTTTCTGGGGGGTTCACTTCACTCGAGACGGTTAAAGTGGAGGAACTTGTGCCAGTCTATTCATTAAGCAGGTTGCCGGGGTAACTGTTCCACCCTCCACTTGTGTACTGAATTCGGCGATGTTGGGCTTCATCACCAACTAGTGTTTTCGGTCCGGAAGGCTACTGTTTGTGTATGGTTTGACGCCCTAGATTCTTTAGGCGTATGATTCAAATTTGTTTGGTTCTTTAGAGACTTTAGGTGGTTTGCTTTGAGATTTTACTTTGTTTGCGTGTGCAGTAGTTAAAAGTTTTAACTGTGGCGAAATTACCGAGACAGTCCCGTAGACTTCGGGGCAAGTCTCCTGAGATTGTTACCGTGGCCGATTTGTTGAGGAAGTCCCGTAGATTGTGGGGCGAACCTCCTGAAGAGGTCCCGAGTCATTACGAAGATTTGAAGGTCCTTGTAACTCCTAGTGGCAGTAAACTAGGTTCACCTGAAGAAGGAGAATCGTCGTTGGTAGTCCATCCAGATTACCAAGATCTAGAAACAGGTTATAATCCCGAAGCAGTTGCAGTTTCCGAGCTTGCTGGTAGTTTTTCTTCTACTAGTGATATAGGTGAAGAACCTGAAGTATCTGAACCTGTTACTCCAACTTCTAGTGCACCTGATTCACCTAGGGTAGAAAGAGTTATCACCGAAAATCTTCCTGCTGGTTTGATAGCTATTGAAGAACTTGCTCCAAAGGAAGAATTTGGCGTTTCTACCCTTGAAGATCAACCTACTATTGATCTAAGGGAGCGTGAATCCATCTTTTACAGTCCTCCTAGAAGTACTACTTGGTACCTTTCGTTAACCAATTATTTAGACAACTCAGGGATAAGTTTTTCTCCACCTCGTACTCCTTTTCCACCTGGAGGTATTTATACTCCTGTAAATATGTCTGGTCAGTCGTCCGTGTTCACTCAATCTCCTGAATCTTTCTTGTATGGCGGTCCTTCTGTTCCCTCTGGGTATCAGTCGCTTTCTGGTACTTTTGCGGGAGTATCTCCTCAACCCGTTGAACATGGGTTATTAGCTGGAAATAATGGTAATAGACCGTTGGGTGTAGGAGACATTTATATGATGTCAGGTTCAGTTCCCGATTCTCAACCTCAAGGTGGCCAATTACCGCCTGGGGGGCAGCCTCAATTAATGCCTGGGGGGCAACCTCAAGGTACACAAGTTGCGTCTGGGGGGCAACCTCAAGGACAGTATGTACCCATAGTACAATACATTCCTCAAGGTCAACCCCAGCCTCAATATGTACCCCAGGGTCAACCTCAGTATCAATATTTACCTCAAGGGTATCAACCTCAAGGTCAAGGTCAACCCCAGTATCAGTATTTACCTCAAGGGTATCAACCTCAAGGTCAATACTCGAGTCAAGGTTATCAACCACCTCAAGGTCAATCATATGTTCAAGGTACGGGAACTGTGCCTTTCAGTTATCAATCCTACCCTCAATCCAGTTATGGATCTCAATATCCTCAACCTGTCATGGGTCAATACCCCGGAATGAACATAGTGTGGGATCTATCGCAAGTTCAACAAGTGTTGCAGCCAAGCATACAGTTTTCATCTCAAACTGGACAACCTGTGGTTTCTGGTTCACCCCAGCAACCAGTCCAGTCTAATGTTCAAACTTCTGTACCTTCGGTAGTTACTCAGTCGCCAATTGCACCTAGTACTCCATCTCAAACGACTGCTGCAACTACCGCAACATCTGTTTCTTCCACCGCACTTTCTTCTGGAGTATCGACAGCTCCGGTTTCTACTGTCTCTGCCACTACTCCGCAGACATCTTTACCATTGTCTGGATCCACGATTCAAACTACGGTTCAGATGCCTGTGGGGCAGCCTGGTTTAAGTACGGTTGTCACTAGTCAACCACAATTTGTTTATCAACCGTACCAGGGACAGTACCAATACGGGCCTGCTGTCCAACAACCGATTTACCAGTATCAACCGTATCCTGGGTACACTTATCAACAACCACAACAACCCCAGTACGGTCTGGTTAATCCTGGTTTTCCGGGAGGATACAATATCCCGAATGCGATTCCTGTTCCAAGTTATCCTGGATATCCTCCTCCTGGGACTGGTCGTGTGACCTAAAGTTTTAGGGATCCTAATCGGCAATTGTCGTTTATCGCAACTTTGGATTTACCAGACTTGACGCGCCTAACGAACGATCCAATAAATTATCTTCCGTTCTGGCCGCTAATGCCAAATAAGTTACCCAGTGACATACCCAAGTTCGAAGGTAAGTCTGGAGAGGATCCATCAAATCACGTGATGACTTACCACCTCTGGTGTGCTTCAAATTCTATCTCGAATGATTCGATCCGTTTACATCTTTTTCAGCGTACACTCATTGGTCTCACGGCCAAGTGGTACATTGAGTTACCACGGGCCTCTTTTTATAATTTTAGTCAGTTAGCTACCTCATTCTTAACACATTTTCAGTTGCCGGTCAGGTATGATAATGGCACCGAGTTATTAACTTCATTAAAACAGTCGACGTCCACTTATATTTCCGATCATATTCATGAATGGAGACGTCGAAGGCGATTAGTGAAAGTTTTTATCCCGGACCAAATCTTAGCTGAATGGTTTGTTAAATCATTATTACCGAAGATTACTGAAGACGTAGCTAAGGCCGGAGTAGTTACTGAAGAGCAAGTAATTGCTCAAGCGCAGTACCTTGACTTAGTTTATACTCAGTTGGGTACGTTACACGAAAAGATCCCAGATCTTCCAAAGTCAAATCAAATTGTTGCTGCTCCTTCGGGGTCTCATGCTGCTGATGGCATGATTGGTACGGTAAATACTAAAAGCAAGAAGAAGTCTTCAAAGAATTCTTCGCCCATTATAACCTTACCAGACTCCCCGACAGGAGAATCTTCTCCTGAAATTTCCACTGATATTCACGCTGTAGAGTCATCTACGGCTAAATCAAAAAACGGTGGGAAAAAGAAAGGCAAGAAGAAGGATAAAGCAGACAAGGCTCCAAAGGAGAAAAAAGAAAAGTCGGAAACCCATGACGAAAAGCGCAAACCTCGATATCCTTGTTTTATTTGTGAAGAGGATCATTTTACAAGAGATTGCCCTCATCGGGCCGAGGTTGTGAAATCGTCAAGGGTTCCCCAACTCCTGCTATTTTGAAAGATCCATTTCCAAAGCAGGAGAGTAAGATGATAGGTTCTTCCTCGAGTGCCAGTGAAGAACCCATATTGATGATGTCTCATGTACGGATTGCGACTCGATCACACGATTATGGTAGTAAAAGTCCTGTTGATGGATCGAAAGAAGCAGAATCTTCTCAATCAAATCCATCAACCTCAGCTCCCGGTTCCGATCCACTACAAATCGAGAAACCTAACCCTGACTTAGTAATCAAACCGCCCGCCAAGGGTGTACTTTGAAGGTCTGCTTTCAATCCACATGCGAGAGCGGCCCAGAATTACAACATTGTTGAGGATTTAGCTGTTTCACCCTCAGCAATGTCGGCTTTAGAAGTGCTGCAATCATGCCCAACACAACGAAAATTACTTTTGTCGGCTATAGGAGCTGTTGATGTTCAGGACCCAAACCTAATAATCTTTGATCTAGAAAATAGTACACCGCGTTTACCTCATCAGATGGCTTTCCGGATTCCAGTGATAGTCAAAAACAGGCCTATTCATCGGACTGTAATTGATGAGGGAGCTTCCATGTGTATTATGTTGATTCAGTGTTGGAGATCGCTTGGTTCTCCTTCGCTGAACCAATCCCCGACAATTCTTAAGGCCTTTGATGGCCGTGGGTTCCATCCGTTTGGCATTTTATAGGATTTGCCTATAGGGGTTGAAGGAAAAACCGTTAGTCTGGATGTGGAGGTGGTTGATGCCCCTCTAGACTACAACCTTCTATTGGGTCGAAGTTGGTCTTACGCTATGACAGCGGTCGTCTCATCGGTCTTCAGAGTTATAAAGTTTCCACATAATGGCAAAATCGTGACAATAGACCAGCTGGCTTTCTTTTCATCCGATCCAGCCTCTTCAGAGAGTATCCAGCATGTTGGTAAAACGACTATCCCTTATAAGGATGTTGGCGTAGGATTAGTTAAAGATTCCGGTTTACTGGGAACTTTTCCTTTTCCTCCAATCAACGCAGACCCTTCATTCGCATTCATTCATATGATTACGTCAGATACTATTATTTACGATGATCCTTGGATTGTCCCATCTGAATCTGAGATAGACTCATTCGGTGATGCTATGCCTTTGAGTCCATATGAAATTGCTTATGAAGCCGTGCAGTCTTTTACCAACCCGCGTTCAACCCAAATCGACCAAATGAATGTGGTCAGTGAGGAATCACTTTTCACATCAACCTCAGAACGGATAGCGTTTCCCGAAGTCATGTCATCTGACGAGCAACTTCGCGAAATCCTAAGTGTAGACGATCTACCATGGGAAGATCTCCATCATAGATCTTCGTTTTTACCTGAGGATGATGGCTTTGAAAATGATTTTTCATCAATCTTTACGGCTGAATATGTCAAGGACACTCAGAATCCCATGAAACATCCTGATTCAGAGTTGAATTTGGGAAACATTTCCCAAACTATTGCCATTGACATTTCAGTCAAAGCTGGAATTGTTGAGAACATTCATACAGGCGCCTCGTGTACAGATGTCGAAATTCAAACATACAAGGCCCTATTTCAAGAATTCCGTGACGTGTTTGCCTGGTCCTATGAGGAAATGCCAGGAATTGATCCCTCCATTGTTGTTCATGAGATCAAGACTTACCCGGACGCTAAACCCGTTCGGCAACGTCTGCGTCAGATACACCCTCGAAAAGCGGCTGCGATTAAAGCAGAAGTTGAGAAGCTGTTGAAAGCAGGTTTCATTTATCCGATCCCGTTAACGGATTGGGTATCGAATATTGTTCCGGTTAACAAGAAACAAGGAACAATAAGAATATGCATCGACTATAGGGATATTAATCGTGCTTGTCCAAACGACAACTATCCCACGCCCTATATCGATCAAATAATTGATGATTGTGCCGGCAGTGAAATATTTTCCTTTATGGACGGTTTTTCCGGTTACAATCAAATCAATATTCTACCTGCCGATCAACCAAAAACGGCTTTCATTTGTCCATGGGGGACATTTGCTTATTGTAAACTACCTTTTGGACTTAAGAATGCCGGAGCCACTTTTCAAAGGGCGATGTCTTATGCGTTTCATGACATCAAACACATTGTGCAACCGTATCTCGATGATTTGCCTGCTCATTCTTTACATCGAGTTGATCACCTTGTCCATTTACGAGCAATCTTCATGAGGTGTAGGCATTATCGTATACGTTTGAACCCACACAAATGTGTCTTCTGTATAGAAGTGGGACGATTGCTGGGATTTGTAGTTTCAAAAGCCGGCATTCGCGTTGATCCCTCGAAGGTAGAAGCTATCATCAAATTGCCTCCTCCTTCGAGTCTTCACCAACTCCAAAGTTTGCAGGGGAAAGCAAACTTTTTACGCCGATTCATTCCTAACTACGCCGAGGTCACAAAAGGTTTTACGCGGTTATTGAAACAGAACGCTCAATTCTCTTGGGATGAGATAGCTCAACAATATTTCGATGCACTTAAACACGCGTTGACCCATGCACCGTTGTTGCATCCTCCCAACTACAACCAAGATTACTTTTTGTACCTCGCCGCCTCTCATTCCACTATTGGAATGGTGTTAGTTCAGGAAGACGAAGTCGGAACGGAACATGTGATATATTATCTTAGTAGGACGTTAAATCCCACTGAGCTAAAATATTCGCATGTGGAGAAATTGGCCCTGGCGGCCGTTCAGGCTGTCCAACGTTTTCGTCATTACATTATTCTCCGTAAAACTACAGTCATTTCGGATTGCAACCCTATGATCTACATTTTGACTAAACAATTGCTAGGGGGCAAGTACTCTAAATGGATCGTTATCCTGCAAGAGTTCGACTTAGAGTTTGAAAAATCTAAGTCTAAGAAATCTTTAGTCTTTGCAGAGTTGATGTGTGACTTCCCGCGTGCTGACACGGAAACTGTGGCAAAGGAACCCATTGCGGACGAATCTTTGTTTCTCATCAGCACTTTAGATCCGTGGTATGGGGATATAATCGTCTATCTTCAAACCCAATCCTTTCGGCCCGAAGTTTCAAAGTCGGAACGTCGGAAAATTCGATTTCAGTCCCAACAGTACAAAATTATTGGAGATACTCTTTATCGCCGGGGGGCAGATTTGGTTTTCCGACGTTGCTTAACTCACGAAGAGGCAGAAAGGGTTTTAAATGACTGTCACTCTGGGGCGTGTGGCGGTCATATGTCTGGGTATGCCACAGCTCAGAAGGTGTTGCGTGCTGGCTACTTCTGGCCGTCCATGTTTAAAGATTGTATCATTGCGGTCCGAAAATGCCACAACTGCCAAGTGTTTGATCGTAAGATGCGCGCACCACCTGCTCCTCTCCACCCTATAATTTCCGTTGGTCCTTTTGCCAAATGGGGTATTGACTTTATTACATGTAACCCTCACTCGGCCGGGGGGCATGCGTATATCATCCTTGCGATTGATTATTTTACTAAGTGGGCCGAGGCGATGCCTACATTCGAGGCTGACGGCAAGACAGCTGCAATTTTCGTATTCAATCACATTATTGCTAGGTTTGGTGTCCCGCAAGCGATAATCACTGACCATGGGCGCCATTTTCGAAACATTATGATGACAGAACTTACAGGCCAACTTGGTTTACGTCATGATAGTTCTACTCCTTATTATCTCCAAGCAAACGGTTTGGTTGAGTCCATCAACAAAGTTCTAGTTATCATGATCCGACGATTCATTGGTATTCATCGGTCGAATTGGCACAACATGTTATTTTCAGCGCTTTGGACGTACCGAACCTCACTGAAAACATCAACAGGGTTCACTCCTTTCCAACTAGTTTATGGTTTGGAAGCTATGCTGCCTATTGAATGTGAAATCCCATCACTTCAAATGGTTGTCGAATTACTTCCAACCACTTCCGAAGAGGAGAAGCGTTTGTTATACTTAGCTCAATTAGATGAGACTCGACGCAATGCTGCACTGGCAATCGAGACTCATGCAAAACGGATGAAAGCTCAGCATGACCGTAACGTGACCCCTCGAAATTTTTCGGAAGGAGACCTAGTGCTATTATATGATAAAGCTAACGATAAATTAGTTGCTGGCAAATTCGTTCCTATGTGGCATGGGCCCTACATTGTCAAGCGAAAGCTAGCAAAATGGGCCTATGAGCTGGTAGATTTTGATGGGGACTCTTTGGGTAAGCCCAGAAATGGACTTTACCTAAAGAGGTATTATGCTTAAATGACAGGTATGGAGATTTAGTTAGGTTAATTTTTCTTTCTAGCTGGTATGTTTGTTAGTTTAGACAGTGTGCTTAGCTTAGAAAGTGTGTTTTCGTCGTTATTCTGGCTTATCTTGGTTTTACTCTTGATATTGCAGATGTCGACGCCTCTCCAAACGTACATTGGATTCGCTGATGGTGCTTGTCGTAGTACACGGAATATCTCTTCCGCAGCTTGGGTTATCTATTCGCCCTCTGACGAGTTAGTTTCTATGCATGGGGTGAGCCTCGGTCAAACAACAAACAACATTGCAGAATACAGTGCAGTGATTGAGTTATTATCTGAATCTATTTCATTTGGGATTTGGAGTTTGATAGTGAGGTTAGATTCTGAACTCGTTGTATTACAGCTTAATAGAGTCTGTGCCATTAGAAATCCAGTGTTATTAAGGTTATTTTTGAGAGTGCGTCTTTTGGAACGTGAATTTGATTACATCGAATATCAACATATTCCAAGGTCTTTTAATACATTAGCAGATGCAATTGCTTCTCGAATGTTAGACAGACATTTGCAATAATCATACATGTAAATTTAAAAACATTTAATCACATATGTTTAACAAGATAAGCCGGTAATAATGATATATATAGATAGGAGTGTGTCAAAAAGTACATCGTCTTCGATCATAGGTTGCAAAACACCTTATGATCGGCAAAAATGATAAGTACAAAAAACCAAAATGTCATATGTGTCTACAAAAGTGACCATCCAATCACTGGTGGTGCTCTCTATACGAGACCACTGCCCGCGCTACCCTACACAGGAACCTCCTGAAAGGTCCTGGGACTGCGACCACATAGCGTTGAAGTCGGATAGGAATATCGTCTATAGTCGTCTCTGGTATGTCCGTCGTAAGACGCTCTAGGTCTTGTTCCAACTCGGCTAAGGTCTCTGCGGCCGCATCCTGTGGGGCCGGTGCTGGTGCAACTGGTACTCTTCTCTCGAATGGCCGGAGATTGGCCGGACGCTGTGGACCTACATCTGCATTTTGAAAATTGTCACTGTCAGTTTTGAGACGATATAAAAACAAAAAAAAATATAGATAATTTAAAAACTTGTGAAAAATGAAGTACCTCTGTTGTCCCATTGTTCTCCCTGTGGAAGAACCATGTCCGGATCACCGCGAAAATCCACTCTGGCATAAGGAAAATCCTGGATCGCAAAGACCTGGCCCTCCAACCAGTGAAAGTAACCCGCAGGAAATCGGACAACTCCTGCTCCCTCATCAGGATGTCGGGCCATCACCGCAACCCATCGCATCAACTTTGGCTCCCGAGGAGGCCCAACTGCAACAGTGATATGCTGTGGGATCAGCATCGGAACCCTCTCTAGGGCAAAGCTTACAACTAGAGGCCCATACCCAAAGGTCTTTAATTGCCCATTCTTTGCCCTAGTCAGTTGGCCCTTCATATTAGCCAACACAGCGTCGCACCAGTTGAAAATGGTGCCTCGGTAGCAATCAATCGCCATCCGCATTTGGGACCCGGTGGCAATATGCAAAGCGGCTGCGCCGCAGAGTCTGGTAACTGTAAAGGCAATTACCATAAGTTCAGGCAGGGATATGTATTTGATTTCTATCCCTTTCTCCTGGTGCTGATTATTGCACCACTCTAGCCGGAGACTAGCAAGGGATTGGCCACCCGGCCTAGTCCCGGACAGAGTCAGTTGCTCGCCCCTATTAGGCAAACCAGTGAGAAAATATATGTCTGAGGGCTCTATCTCGAGCTGGTGCCCTCCGATGTAAAAACATTGATCCTGAACGTTCCACCTTTCAACCAGCCATTCTAAGAATCGCACCTGGGCCCTCATGCCAGGTATGGCCCAGTATTTGTAGAGACCGCATGCCTTCAAAGCATCAATGGAAGGTTGATGATCTATTGCGGCCAAATCGACATCTTCGTGTTCTCTTTCGCGCCAATGAAACATGGTGGGCAATCTACACACCAGAAAACATTCATTAGAATTCATTAAATCAAGAATTGATGGTTAGGTTTTGAGTTTGAAGTTTTGAAAATCGTTTTGCGCAGAGTACGCACCCCGCATTCAGAAAACAGAGCGTGGGTACGCAGCTGTTCTAAAGGTGGGCTGCGTACCCCGACCATTTTCCCAATGGAGAAAATGTCGGGGTACGCAGGTCACCCATGGGGCACCTGCGTACCCCGAAAAGCGCATCTTGAAACCCCAAAGCCCCCAAAAAATCAAAATAGGGCTTAAAATGAAATTCTAAACAGATGAAAACAAAGAGGAGGATGTTGTGAAATACCTGAAAGAGACGGCGCTCGATTCCGACGGTCGGATTCTCCGCAAAGTCCACGGGAAGTTTCTTGTCAAAAGCCCTTTTCTCTCCCTCAACAGTAAAATGGTAAAAATGACATGGTAAAAAGTCTTTTTATAGGTTTTTTGGATAAATGAATGCTAAGTTTGTTTATTTTTCACCGTGAAAGGATATTTTTCAATGTATTTTTGCCTATCTTAAACAGGTATGAGTAATGTGTTGTTTTTGTGCAGGACAAAGGGACTTTAGGGTAAATTATCATTTTTCACGAACCAAAACATCAGAGTCATCTTTTAAGCCCTTTTCTGACTCCTAAAACATGAAAAGATTGCCGAGTGTTTCTTTTACACTCGTTAAAATGGAATTAAAAGACAGTCCCCTTATAGCCCTTTTCTAACCGTAAAAAACAGGAAAAGATCGCCGGGTTTTTGTCGTTTCAAACTCGATACTGGAAATAAAATGACGTGTCCTTGATCGCTTTTTACTTTTCAGGTCAAAGGCACTAATCATGAAAGTACTCCTTGGTCGCAAGATCAAGCGGTTCTCTCAGGTATTATTTTATACTTTTTCGGGCTTGGGAGACACAAATTTACGAAAAAGTTCAGCTTGGAGTCTTCTTTAGTTTTTTCAGACTCTCTAAAAATGAAAAACGCCGAGTTTCTCCTATACTGGACTCGTTAAAATTTCACAGTAAAGGACCTGTTCGATTACAAACAAGAACGGACCACTCCTTCTTAGGGTTCGAATCAAAACTAAGTTGGACTCATCCAAAGGATGAGCTTATAATCAAGCATATGTTATCCTCCTCAAGCTTGTAAAAAATAAAGAGGTACTTGCCAGAAATGGTGGGGGAAAAGAGAGAAGAATGAGCCTATTTGTTATCCTTTGTCACAGAAAAACCTTATTACCACTCTTGAACATGACACTTTTCATTCACCTGGGTTGGGAAATCCTTTGCCTTAAAGTTGATTAAACCGCTTTGAAAATCTTCAACCGTTTCTGGGTATTAACTTTGGGTCAATCGTCGCCAAAACATCTGTCGTGTCGTTATGTGTTCAAGAGGTCTCTGCAAATAAACCATTCATATGCAAAATACTTGTCATCCATTTTGACCATCCCTGAGTCAGTCCTTACAGCAACATTTCTTCAACTTGAACTATGATTTCGTGTTGTGGGCTTGCCTGCAACGGGTCGCTTTCTATCGACATCAGCACATTATCTAGAGAGATGACTTAGAAATCGTCAGTACCTTGAAGTCTGCATGCATCAATGGCAGGTTTCTCGCCTTCGACGACAGTTTACATCATTGACTTTCGATCGAAGGATTCCGTGACATGTTCGACATCAACCCATTCATTCGCATCTCATGGATTGTACTGGGTACTTTGAGAACCATTGACATCACTGGTGGTCTCTCTCACGCTTGTTAACAGTTTACATCATTGACTGGTAATCAAGTGGTTTCTACCATGTTCGACATCAACTCATTTATTCGCATGGATAGAATCGTACCAATTCGGGAAGTAGAAATGAAGACCCTGGATCTAGTTTCCACCATCCAGGCTGCGAGGAGTTTTGTATTCATTATACAGTAGACTAATCATAAACAGATGGCTGCGTCATACTATGTCTACAAAAGTCTATGATTATGATGTACTGCAAAACCATTCCTGTATCAGAGTAGTAGTTAGAGTGTTAGTTAAAGTTTTCAATCTGAGTATGGGAATGCCTACCTCAGCGATGATAACATCTTATATATGTATTTTGTGTTGAATATTTGCAGGTTCTGACCGGGCTCTCCACGAGATAATCCTTGAAATGATAAAGTACTTCACCCTTCCTAGATGATATAAAACCCTAATCTACTACAGGCTTCGCACTTTAGGGGGCAATCTGTTACACTAAAAAATGTCACCATGGCTATTTGCAGTTAGTATGGCTCCATCAACTGTCATACTATCCTCCTTGGCAAGCCTCATACCTCTGCTCTCCATGTCAAACTCCAAAAAAGAGAGAAAGTCATTAAAAATCTATATATCTCTGGGTACGCAGTTTCTCTTAGCCTTACCTGCGTGTATGCACCCCAAGTTCACAATACCTGCGTACTTGTACACTCTGTCTGTAAAGCAATGGGTGCGTACTCCTGTAAAGGTCAAAAGGCGCAAGTTTCACTCCAAAAAAGTTACTTGTGGTCATTTCTAGAGTATTCTAGAAGCTTGTTTGACGTGTATGAAGCGCCTCCAGATGGTTCATGTATCCCTACCAAAGAGGAACTTATCCCATCAAGAGGGGAGCTATCCCATCCAAAGAGGGGCTTATCCCATTGATGGTGGACCTGAATAACTTCCTCTAGAGCACTATAAATACAGGCATTGGGCCAAAGGGAGGGGAGGTTGAAAGCTGAACATTCCTAAGGGTAGATGCTGCTGGAATTAGGACTTCCTTGTAGAAGCTTGTGAGGAGAGATTCCCATCCTTTCTTGTTTCATTTGGAAGTGGGTGAGCTTATCAAAGTAAAGGAAAACTCTTGCTGGACCCTGGGAGGGACCTGCACAACACCAAGGCTCAGGTTGTAATGGTTTCTTTTGTTTCCTATTAATACAAATAAGTCCATTCTTCTCAACAATTTGTTATTTATGAGTTGTTTCATATACTCCTTGGTCTGTATGTTAAATACGTTTTGTTTTATGAGATATTCAGGTGCTATTTAATCGTTTGATTGTTAGTGAATGCAGGTTTCGAAGAGAAGGAGGAGCTCATCCGGATCGACGAGGCTGGACTACTACAACAGCGTTGGGTTACAGGTAGGATCTAAACACTTGATTTCTTGTATGATAAATGCATATTTAGAGAAGGATTGCTCTTAATTGTCTTGTTTGTCACTAGAAAGCCTTAATCTTCTAGGGAGGTTGGTTGTGTCCGCACTATCGACTCTTTCCATATGACAGTCCTACTATTGAAGAATTCATACAGAGACACAAGTCCATACATGGGACATATTGGAAGATTTCAATGACGCTTAATCTGAGAGATAAGGCTGAAAATTGGTGGTCATCACTTGACCACAAGTAGTTGACCAAACTTTCAGATGCAGAATTTGAAAAAGTCTTTTTGGACAAATGGTCTAGGGCTAGAAAAAAGGAGAATGAGACACATAAGGGATTATTTGCTACAGGTGTCTCCTTATTGCAGGTTCATGGATTGTTTCAGAAAGAGAAAATCATTGTTTCTATAAATCCTAGTTGCAAGCATACTTTCATCAATGTTAATTTGGCAAACAAATTGCAAGTTCCAGCAAAACAAATTAAAAATACACAGGTTGATGATGAGGATGTTCAAATTTATAAATATTTGAAGCTTTCTATGGATAAGTATGTGTTGCATGGTGATTTTTATACTTCAGAGATGGATAATATGGATGTTGTTTTGGGATATCCTTGGATGGAATCTGCGGGTACTCTCAATATTAATGTGCAAAAGAAATTCCTAAAGCTCTGGTATAAAAAGAAGAAAATTACATTACAGGATATTTCCATTCATAAGCAGGTAGAGTCCAAGGATGCTAAAGCAGAAGGTGTTCCAGAGTCTGACATATCAGATAATGAGCAGTTGATGGTCGACAATCAAACACAAACAGAGGCTGAAGCCGAAAAGGTAACAGGTGTTGACACATCTGATGAGGGTTCAGTGGTTGAAGTCATATTGGAAAAGAAGACACCACAACAGGCACCACAGCAGGATGAATTAAAGAAAAAGACATCGTGGGTTAAAACTTCAACATATCATCACCCACATCACCCCGCAAGACAACCATCAAGATGGAAACCAAGTAGTCACATGACGGATAGCGAGGAGAGAAGATCCACCCACTACACATCAACACAGAAGAGCTGCCACGGTCAACTTCCATCTCAAGTGAGCGAGGCACCAGCGATATTGAGGGTTCACCTTTCTCTTGGATGGCTAGATGCACGTGCATGGTACCAGTGGACTACTCTTTTGAGTAGATCTTATTATTTATGTTCTTCCCATGTTTCGAGGACGAAACATGCTTAGGGGGGTGGAATGTTATATACCTAGGGGGGATAATATGGGGTACCAAGGGAGGTACCCAAGGTAATAATGTAATAATGGGATGGGCCATAGTAATAAATAAGGTGGTTAACCCACATCATGTAAGGGACCACAAGTAGTTAGTAATAATGTAATGGGCCCATGGTATTAGTTGATGGTATGAGGGAACCATGGTAATGACCCATGGTATTATATGTATGAGGCCTATATAGAGGCTAGAGACTCCACTTGGAATATAGTGAAGGATTATTGTATGAACAGGCATATGGCTTGTGGAGTGTTCTCCTTCCTTAAGGAGTGAATATATGGTGTTGCCCTACCTTAAGGGTTTGATAATAAAGAATCATTTCATATTATTTCTGGGTTTATTTGCATTATCTTATATTTTCATATCTGATCTATAATATTCTGGGTTCATTAGACTAGGGTGCCCCCTAGCGTTTTGAGTTTTGGGTCATTTGACCAATTTTGTCTTGGTTAGAGAACATTATGTGTAAACCATAAACAGTTATATATATATATATATATATATATATATATATATATATATTTTGATTTTCGGAGTTTTATTTTGGTTAAGTTATATGATCCACATGCAAATATTGATGAAATTCTTCTTTTTATAAATGTTGCAAATGTCTATCTAACACATAATTTGCCAATGAGTCAGTTAATGTGTTTAAGCTTCTGGAAATATGTTGATATTGAATAAAATCAAATTGCCTTTCCAAAATCTTGACCCTTAGGAACATGCGATAGATAGCTGGATTTCGGACAGAGTAGATACCAGTAAGTTGTAGTATGACGAGCTGTGAGTCTAGCCTGACGACCAGGTGGCATATGCCATGTGTGATGGCTTCAAAGAGAAGTTATATCAACGCGCTATATTCAGCGATGTTATTCATTGATCGACCAATACATACCCCTCTGAAACTTACTAACTCGTCGCTTGGATCAAAAATGGCCCATGCCGCAGGAGATAGGTTCTGCGAACTACGACTTGCTCCGTCGGCATATCCAAAAAATGATTCCAATAGGTCCGATATCTACGAAAAATGTAAAAAGTGGATTTACTTGACCAAAAAAAATACTTTAGCGAAAACAAAAATGTAACAAAAGCATATTGGTTACCACACTGAATCATGTGTAGTAACGCTTAAGGTACAACCCGTTACGAGGTTGTGCTAGTGGAATCCCGTCATAATCCATTAATGTTAAATTGGCAACTAGGGCAAAACTCCATGTGGGTCAGCTTATTTATGGCAGCTGATATTTTTGTTGGATCCCTCTTGTCGAGAGGTGTAGGATTGATCGAAAGATAATCCGATTCCGATAGGTATTCATGGAGATATGAATTTATTTTGTTTATGTAATTATAGTCAAGCCGACCAGCTCTTATGTAGGCTCTAGAAGCCCAACCGACGTGTCTATTCATCATCCTCGTTTTGGTATAAATAGATGAGGATTTGATATCATTTGCACACACGTATTCTTGAGGTGATCTCCTCTCCACGTCTTGGGTTTTTGGAGAAGGAGAGAACAAAAAGAATACGCTGGCCTACAAGTCTTGAAGAAGAAGGTATTAAATGCAGTAAAGGAAAAGGTATTAAACGCAGCCCTAAACTACAGCCACGTGATGCCCTAGCAGCAGTAAGCCGCAGGCTTATATGGAAATATAATACGCTGTCCAATAGCACTTATACGCAGTCAAAAGATGGAGGCTCTAATACATTGTTATACGCTGCCAAAGAAGGAGCCTTTAACACGCTGCTTGTTGAAGCCTAAACGCAGTCCTATCATGCAAATAAATAGAGACTTGTTTATGTTGACGTAGCCTAAGAAGAAGAACAGAACTCGCACATGGAGGAGCAAGTTTGTATTAGGTGCAGTCATATTCTGATCTCAGGATGAGGACGCAGTAGTCTATGTATCGAAGCCGCAACCAAGGTATGAAGTTGCAGAGAACCGCAGTCTAATCGAACCCGCAGTCAATGGTGAATGCAGTCATGATATATATATCACGCACAGTCATACGCAGTCCATTCTGGGTACGCACAGGACCATACAAAGTACGCATAGTCATACATTGCAGTTATGGTTATATACATTCGCTTGACAGTCCTGTACACATCGCAGAGGTTATATATATACATGCAGAGGTCCTGTACACATCGCAGAGGTTATCTATATACACATAGAGGATGCCAAAGACTCTTATATATACTCACAGATGTCTCTTATGTATATTCGTTGAGGCCGCAGAGGTTTTTCGCTTTGGTATATGGTCTCGCATTCGTCTCTCTAATGTGGTATGGCATTCGCATGATATCCCTAGTTATAATGGCATATGATCACAATACTGTGATGGTATATGATATTGCTCTGGTGTGAAAATTGATACAAAGATGTATGGCATCAACATTATATGACAAGTTCTCGATATGTATGATCTTGCTCTAGTTGTATATAGGGTCTTAATATGTATGTGGTCTTGATATGTATGGTCTTTATATATACGCTAGATTGTACATACGATGGGCAGTAATCGCTGGACAATATACGCTATAGTACATAAGTTATATATATACGCTGGACACATATATATAACGTAGTCTTGGGCAGCAACATGATATATTGTGGATGGGTTGTGCAACGAATACATGGAGCATGGGCAGTAGCAAGATGGGCAGCATTATGAGATCATGTGCATGGGCAGCACAATGATACATTAGCAAGGGCAGCAGCATGATGATGATGCACATTAGTTTGAGCAGCGTTATGATGGATAAGATCATGGACATGGACAGCCGCATGAGGTAGTATGCAGTGGTACAACTAGAGAACTAGATGCAGCATGATGATAGGTATCAGTTGAAGCAAAATGTCTTCAATTGGTCTCATCGTTATAGGAGATGATATATGCTTAGATCTAGATAAAGTCAAAGTGTTGACCTCTGTTGTAAATGTACTCTCTCCCTCTTTCTCTGCTGAACTTTGAAGATATAAGAAGATTTGATCAAAGGGTTTCCCCACACATTATGGGGTTTGTCCCTGGCTCGCGCCATATCTTGTGTCCTCTTGCCTTGGCTTGTCTTCTGCGTTTTATATTTATGTTCTATCTGCAGTTTATCGTAATGCTGATGTGATTGCTAACTGTGAAAATTTAAATAAATAGCTCTAGCATAGAACATACCTAAACTTAACATGGTATCAGAGCTGAGGTGAAGACAATGCCCAAGCAAGAGTGAAAGAGAAATCACCAAAGACAGTTGGGACAAGACAGAAGGATCAATTGGTTCCTCATAATTCACCTAGCGTGAAGTCAAAGTAGAGAATGTTTTCAGAATGGCGCAGAGGAAGATTTTGATGGTCCATCTTAAGATCACTTCATTGGGAAGTTCGGATCTAAGGGTGGAAGGAAAGGCAGATGCCTTGTTGAAATAAGTTTGGTCGTTATGCGAAGGAGTGTCCGAATGGCAGAGACACATCTCTTGATAAAGATAACAATCATTCCTAGGACATCTTCAATGTTCAAAAGAATGATTGGTAATGCAGGTCATCAAGGAAATGGTCGACTCTTCCATGAAAGCAAGGAACCCCAAAATCTCTTTTATGTACCTGATCGAACCTGATGTCCATCTCGGAAATGGAAGTCAAAGGTTACAGGGTGGCACTTATCAATGGAAAGGTACGTGTTTGAAAATAGATCTTTTAAAGATGTTTTTGAGTTCAGGGTTGTATCAAGTTGCAGGAAGTCCACTGGGGACATTGTCCATTGACTCAGCACCGGAGGTCTGTGAGTCAGATGGTGACTAGGATGCTTGAATTCAAAAAGAAGCATGAAGGTACATGTCTGAAATGTACCAAAGGAAAATATTATAAGGGGACCATTCCCCTCATGCAGCAGGTTCACAGGTTTGGAACAACCCAAGGAGTTTGAGAATCATGATCAAGGAATCTCATGTATACAGGTGGAAGAAAGCCCTCTATGGCTTGAAGAAAAACACCTCGGGCATAGTATGAGAGGATTGATAGCTGTCTAATGCAACTGAGATTCACTAGGATTGAAACTGATCCAAACCATTACTCGAAGGTTGTGGATGATAAACCTCTCGTATCGGCACCTATGTCTGACAGGTGCAGACCCTCTCATTTATAGGAGACAGAGGGAGTTGGATTCTGAATGTGGGAAGATAAGCTGCAAGCTTGTGACTGCCTCGAGGATCTTAACTTTCAGAAGTTATATGGTAATGATTTGGGAAATGCCTCTGAGTTTCATAAACTCATTCGCGTTGATGTTCTTGGAGAACCTCCGTCCAGACATCTGTGTTGCAATTAGCATGGTGAGCTCATATTTGGTTGAGCCTCACTAGATTGGTGCCAAGAATCTTCTAAGATATCTTCAGGGCACAATCTCTCGTGAATTGAGATACACTGAGAAATATGAAACCACATGATTATTCGAATGATGAGTGGACAGGCAGTATGGAGGATCACTAGAGCACTTCTCAGTGCTGTTTCTCTTTGGAATCTACCTCGATATCCTAGATGAGCAGGAAGCAGAATTCGGTGACTCTGAGCACCACCAAGGCAGAATACATTGCTGATAGTATGGCCTTCTATGAGGCAGTCTGGTTGCTGAAGCTCTTCAGTGAGCTGTTTGTACACATGATGAATACCACTGTGATTCTCAGTGACAACCAGAGATGGGATTCGATTATTGAGGAATCCCGTATTTGACAATTGCTCCAGCAAAAAGACATCAAAGACTGCCTTATCTGGGATATGGAAAGTCGATGAGAAAGGAGGCTCCATCGCACTAAGATGATATACAGGTCGCTAAAGCCCCGGGGGAAAGATCAAATTTGTGATTTTCCCGAATGACTTGGAGTCATCAAGAGACCTTTGTAAAAGGGTCCTGCATGTTGCATACATTGAGCTCTGGGAGCTCTGGGGAGCTTGCAGTTCCACTGGAGCAACATACGACCATAGGGTGACTCACCCTCCCCTGGTGGTGCGCACTGGAACAAGATGATTCGCTCTCTTGTGGGACAAGATGATTCGCTCTCTTGTGGAACAGGATGATTTGCTCTCCTGTGTAATAGGATTGATGTGTTCTCCTGTGAGGCCTGGATTGATGTGTTCTCCATGGCAACCTGGATTGATGTGTTCTCCATGGCGATTGTAGCAGGATTGATGTGTTCTCCTGTAAGGACAGGATTGATTAAGTTCTCCTGTCGAGGCATCCTACCCATGCAGTCTGGGACTCATGGGAAGTACCTCTCATCTGATCAATGAGCAGGGAAATGAAGTTAGGGACCATAGTAGTACCAATGGATGCATCATTGTATCTACCGTACTCCCTACGCTAGGATGTCCTCCATTGATCTGGGATCAATGATACTGGTCTGGGACCAGTGGTAGGAGTTGTACATACTATAACGCTGACTTCGGGTCAGCTGAGACTGGTCTGGGACCAGTGGTACATACTCTGAGACTGACTTCGTGTCAGTGCAGAACTGGTATAGGACCAGTGAGAGTCGTACATACCATGACGCTGACTTCGGGTCGGTTGAGACTGGTCTGGGACCAGTAGTACACTCTCTGAGCCTACGATACTGGTCTGGGACCAGTGGTAGGAGTGGTACCTACTATGACGCTGACTTTGGGTCAGTTGAGACTGGTCTGGGACCAGTGGTGTTAGCCTCCTGTTGTGGCAGGTTAAACATCTTTCATGATCGACATTTTTACATGCCAAATATGTCATACTTTGCTTGCTGCAATGCTCCATATTTGATACAGATGGCCAGAGAAGTATCCGTGAAAGTGAGCTAATCTAAATACCACTGCTTTGTTCCAGTCTTGATGAGTAATCCATTTTGATCAGTTTTCAAGCATGGGAAGGCCAAACAACTAAATCTTGGCTTCCCTGGGTTTCAATTTCATGTTGTAGAATATAGAGAATGAACATCTATCCAAACAGCTTAATCTTGGCAGATTTGTAGTTAGGTAGAGAAACAAGGGTGCTTAACAACTTAATCTGAGCCCCTGGCTGAAATAAGTGTAGAAGTAGATAGGAGCACAAGCAACAAGAAAGAATGAAAAGCTGGGTATGCTATTTCAAGTGCACCCAAAACAAAAGAAGAGAAAATGCTAGGTGAGTAGGTCGGGTAGGTAGCTTTGTGGTTGCAGAATGATGGCTTGTGATCCATTTCATATTGTCAAGTGTTATATCTATCATATCACAAGTTGAAGGTAGTTGTTCAGTTGGAGGACTTCAAGAAATGCATGTCTAACTTCCCCTTCTTCCTCTTTCCCCAAACCACTCACTAACTTCCCCTAAAAGAGGTCAAGATCTGCTTGATGCCTCTTAGATTCATCATGTTCCATATCGTTTGCCTTGGTGAAGATCTGCTTCACTCAAGGAATGTCCATACTCCTTCTATAAGTCATTTTCCCTCTTAATAGCCTAAGATTCACATACTTAGCGCTTTCTTATCACTTGTCATGTTAACTACTAACACTACTATGTAGCTCCCTATCTATTTCCCCTTCCCCTACTAAAACTATGTATATAACTCCCCTATATACTTATCCCCTCCCCCTGGTTGAAAAATAACCATATACATCCTCGGGAATTGCTAAGTTTATCTGAAACTTAGCAAGAACCCTCATTACCCCCCTCAAACCATCTTCTCATGTATTTTGGACTCCCTCCAATGCATAAAGCCCTTCATCACTCCATAAAACCTCCCAAATGCTTTTTGACTCCTTCATAAAGCATAAATTCCATTCATATGTATATAAAACCATCTTTTTGCCTTGTTTTACCTTTTCAGAGGCATAAACCCCTTTTTTGGGCCATTTAGCATGCAAAAACCCATGAAAATCCCTCAAATGGCATAAAATTCTTCCTTTTTGGGCCATCGGACCCCTTCCGATGGCTCACAAACCATTTGAAATGCCAAAGGAGACCCCTCCGATTTCACCAAAGCTTCTCTTTTATCAAAAAGCCTTGCTCCGATGCAAAAAGCTCCCTTTTGGTCCCCCTCCGATGCGGTATCGCTGTCGGGAGGGGGCAGTCACATGTTAAACATCATAGATATAGGCCTCTGATTGTTTATCGTCGATCGCATGTCGGCGATCGGCATATCGCAGTGTGCATTGCAATCCATATATATATATATATGTTTCGTCGATGGCCATTTTTCCGATAGCCAATGCTGCGACTTAATCGCAGCCATCCATCGCCCCCGCCTAGATCAACGGCCCTCGGCATTTCGGCGATCGCCCGTTTCGGCGATCACATATATGTCAACCCTCTACCCCGCCGATTGCCGAAGTGCCGAGTTAATCTCAGCCGCCCATTCGGGCCCCCAGATCAACGGCCCTGGATTAATCGCATCGCTCCCATATGGCTCCGACTAGCGGAGCCGAAAAGTTATAAGGCGCGGCGCATAAAAGATTTCGGGTCCAAAAGGGGCCTTTTCACAGACAAGTGGGAAAGCTCCGACTGGTCGGAGCCGATGAGTTATCAAATGTAGTGTTAAGGGTTTTCGGGTCCGCGGACCCATTCCACTATTAAAACCGCCGATTTGGGTTTCATCGATGGGTCGGACCCGAAATAAAATAAAGAGGGCCTGTATAACTTTTTGAGTCCAATGGGTTTTCGGCGTTTCTATGTGGCAGCCCCCATGTCCCCGCCGATAGCGAAATGCTGACGTAATCTCTGCCATCCATCGCCTTCACCAAATCAATGGCCCATGTTTTTTCGGTGATCACCCCTTATGTTTGGCTCTGATATGGCGGAGCCGAAATATTATCAGGGAGGGTTTGTAAAAGCTTTCGGGTCCGTAAGTTCCCCGGGCACAGCGAAAAGGGAGGTCTCCGATATTCCGGAGCCGAAAAGTTATAAAGAGCAGTTTGAATGGGTTTCGGGTCCGCTTATCATTTTTATTAAAATCCGCCGAGTTGGGTTCGCCGATGGGCCAGACCCGATCTCCATAAAGAAAGAGCCTATAAGCATTTCGGGTCCGCAAGCTATATCGCTCCATCGGAGGTTTTATATGTTGGGACCAATGGTCCGCCCCGATGCGATTTGGCGCCAGCCGTTGGATCGGCCCACGCCGGATCCAACGGCCAGCATTTAATCTAATGAACAGTGCCGCGCCCGCCCATATTTTCGCGATTTTTGCTGGAAAAATGGGCATTTTGCCTGTTATAAAGGAAAAGGGGCTATTTTTCATATTATTCATATATATGCCGCGCGCGCCTCTTCGTCAAGGGAACAGGGTCATTCTTTAATCAATTTCGATCGCCCCAGGCCCAGATTAGCTCCAAATGCAAGGTTTTCACCTCGGCAGGCCTTCAATGACCCTTTACTCATCTAGTTCGTGATTTTAAGTGTTGCTAAAGCATTTTGAGTCGGCCAAGGGCCGATAACCACCCAGAAGTAACAAAGCGCCTCGCAGCAGGTACTTGGGCCAAATAACGGCCACTAATGAGATGATGTGACAGTTTAGAGCATTTTTAAAGCCAAGAAAGATCAGGGAGCGGCAAAGAGTATCAGGGAAGCGGCAGAGAGTATCAGTCAAAATCTTCCAAAGCAGATGAAAACAGAAGGGCCCCAGCAGATTCAGTAAAGCATCATTAAGCCGTTATGGCTCCCCAACTTACAGTTATGGCCATGAGGCCAGCGCACGACTCAAAGACCTCTCTACACTCATTTTAGAGGCTGCAGCCTCATGCGCAACCCTTGTTTACATGACTTGAGATGCCAGCTGCCCCAGCGCAACTGTTTTAATATGTTTTATGCACTTATTTCCAGCATAGATTAGTTTCAGTGACAATGACTGCATAGATCTCTTTGATCTGTTTTGAGAGATATTTTTGAGATATTTTCCCCCTTGACACCTGTTCAAGGGAGGTCTATAGCTATTTTTCTTTATATACCACCCTCTGCACTGTTTGAAGGGGGTTGGTTGTATGACTCCTCTAGAGACTCGCTCTGTATCTGATATGATTTCTTTAATCAAAGACTGCTTAAAGCTTGGAGGATGGACTGTTTGAAGTGTTTTTAATGGTTGAAGAGTGAATGATGGAATTCATGTGCTGCTATATGGATCAATAAGTGTTTCTCACCTCTGTTATTTCAATTTCATACATGCTCAAGTCACAGAACAAAAGATTGGTCTAGAATTTGCTTAGCTGCACTCTATGCTCAGTTTCTATGGCTTCTTAATGTTTTCCTCTTGATTTAGGCATAAATATGAATTCCTTTATGGCTCATGTTTGATCTATTTCACATATGAATGACTGTTGTTTAAGAATGCTTAGCTGCTCCTAGATAGAGCTCATTCATCTTCCCTCTGTTAAGCTGAGTGAGAGATTCTTTGTTGCCTCTCATTCCTTATCCCTCATTCTATCCTTTTAAACTTAAGTGTTGTTTCACGAGCAGCTACCTTGCTCCTCATTCCTCTTGTGACCAAGAAAACGCACCAGCAGTCCTTCTCCATGACTCCATGCCCAATGGTTTGAAACTTACCACACTATGAATTGCCTCTCTACTTAAAAACATCCTCCTTCCCACCAAACATAAACAAAACCCCTTGAACTCAATAACTAGCCTAATATCATCTTCAACAAAGCTAAATCATAAAGAGAGAGCCCTCTCTGACTGCAGGTAGGCTAGGACCTGTAGTCCAAAGATTGGTTTGTGGTTACCTCGGCCGTATCCTTTAAAGGAGATTAAGGACAACCTGAGGGATAACATAATGGCGACTCCACTGGGGAACATCCTCAGATAATTTCACAAATCAAGTTGGAAAGCTCCACTGGGAAAGAACCAGACCTTCAAAAGTTTCTTTCTAACCCATACATTCATAGAAAATTCCCAAAAAACAAGCCAGAAGCTGGCTCCCAGGAAGAATTCACGCTATACAAGGTCAAATCCAGACCCAAATCCCACAGCTGCCATTGAAAATCTGAAATTTGATCCAAAGAAACCTCAGGAAATTAGAACTAAAGGAGGATTTTGCTGATTCTACTCCTGTGATAGTTCAGCCAAATTGTGGCCCAACCCCTGTCAAAGTTCTATTTCGTTCAACCCCTAGTTCCCCTTGTTCATCACCCACGTCTCAAAGCACTCCTTCCACACCTCCATTCACTGCACATACTACCGCTACTACTCCTATTATCCTAGTTGTTCCTATTGTCCCTCTTATCCCTGTGAATATGGCTAACAGATATGCACCTTTGCAATTACCTGCTAATCCTGGAGCTATGCCTCAGGATTACCAAACTAAAATCACATATTTTGATGGCACAAGTGCCTCCACAGCCCTTCAACATACAAAGAAAATGCAGGATTACTTTGAAAGCTATGAGATTGACGATGATAGTGTGAGAATGAAGATTTTTGTCCAAAGTTTGACAGGCGATGTCAGGACTTGGTTTAGAGCACTCCCAGCTAATTCCATAGCAGACCCAGAAGCCTTATACCAGTCATTTATCAACAGATGGGAGAAAAAGAAAGACCCCTTGCACATACTAGCTGAATATGATACAATCAAAAGAGGTCCACAAGAAACAGTCTTGGACTATTGTGCAAGGTTCAATAGCGTTTATAATGCTATCCCACAAAACTTAAGGCCCCCACCTGACCTTGCCTTATATAAATTCCCTGATGGATTCGACCCAGATATGGCCTACCAGTTAAAAGAAAGAGCCCCTAACAGCCTTGCAGACATGCAAAACGTGGCTGTCACTGTGGAGGCAAATTTAATTGCCAAAAGAAACAGAGCTAGAACTGAGAGAAGAACCACCTTCAAGGAAGAGCCCTCAGCCTTAGTTCAAAAGCTAGATGCTATTATCAATGGCATGCACAGGTTGGGAGACAGAGTAGAGAGTGTTGAGAGGAAATCATCATGGGACGGGCAGCAAGCTAACACTGTCAGGAACCCGAATTTCAGGAAAAATCAAAATCCAAACGCTGGTAGGTCTAGCCCAGACCATGATATAAGACCTCCTTTTCAAGAAAACTATGCAGAGGCATCCACTTCTAATGAACCCATAGAAGACACTCACATGAACTTAATGGATTTGAAGGGTGAGCAACAAATTTTTCTAACCCAAGAAGACCAAGATGAACATGAGATAAATCAATTTCAGACTAACTCTGGTGAGTCTTTTGACTTTAAACAAGGTTATGATTCAGCTATTTATGAAGTCCACAAACAGTATAAGCTGAGGACAAGAACCATAGATGTGCCCGAAAAAGTTAAACCAAAGGAGGGCAAACAGCCCAACCAGATTAGAGGCAAGGCTATTATAACAGAAACAGCTGATATAACTGTCCCAAACCCGCACCAAGTGACTGTAGAGGACATAACAGACATACAGCCTTCTGTTGATCAGCCTCTGCCACCTTCTTCCTCGAAACAGAACTTGAACGGCGTTCCAAAAATCCCTCTTAAAACTGAAAAACCGCAAGCAATCAATTCCCATAACGTTGATATACAAGAGAAAATCGCTGATAATTCAAATGAAAAAGAAAAAAATGTCGTCATCAACACCAAGACTCCATTGGAAAGGCCATTTAATTTAGAGGCAGAGATTGGAAAACTTAAAATATCCATCCCCCTCTCAGAACTTGCCAAACATGATGTGTATAGGCAACAAATTCAAAGATCACTTCAAATGCCAGAGGTCAAGTGATCCAGGGGGATATTGGTGGCCACCTGCCAAGTCCACCTAGACCCCCACCATTGTTTCTCTCAGCATTTTCAGTTTCCTTAATTGTAGCACAACTTACTATTTTTAGTAGTTTGTTTGGTCCTGAACTTCTGGAGCCGTTTTGAGGCCCTAAATGACGTTTTTTGGAAAATCTGGGGGCAACATGGGTCCATGGACCGATGTTGCCCTTCCCAAAGTGGTAGTGCTCGGATAGATCTTTCTAACGAGCTATTGTACGTGTCAAACGGAGATCGTATGCCAAAGTTACGACCCCGGGAAGTTGATGTACCAATTTACCCAAACGGGGCCCACAGTTTGGCGTTTCATCTCCTAGGGTTAGGTTTTGGAATGTTAAGGGTTTTCCATTGTTTCTCAACAATAAATAGGCCTTCGAGCCTCATTGTAACACAGTTCAGAGGCATGTAGCCACCACATCTCTTCTCAGAGATAAGCTACCATCGCCCTAGCTGGTTTATTTCCATTTCTGGTTGTAAGCATATTTCAGTATTTTCCATTAATGAAATGAAGTATTATTTCCGCTGCATCTTTGTGTATATGGTTATCTCTGTAATTTGTTGCGTTCCTGTTTAAATTCGGATCAGTGGTATCAGAGCGGTCTGCTTTTTCTCTGTTTTTCTTTGCATGTCCCCAACAAGGTCGGGATATAAGGAGTTAGGGCTTGAACTGGTCGAACCTTTGCAAGACCAGCCTCACAAATCCCGACGGCCTTCCATGGCAGATGAGAAGAAAGATGAGGGGGCAGGAGATCCCATCAAAATCTTGCTCGAAGAAGCCCTCGAGCGACAACAGAACGCGATGATGGACAGCTTTGCCTAGATCCTTCAGCGGCTACCCAGAAGCGACGCATCGGCTTCTAGCAGCTACTCTGGAAATGCCACGCCCTTTAAGGTACAAGTTAATTTTGAAATCCCCATATTCGAGGGTCAGATAGACGCAGATGTCGTAGATAAATGGTTAAATCTGCTAGAGGGTTATTTTTCTGTTCATGAATTTTCGAGTCGGGAAAAGATTGTTTTCGCTCTTCTCAAAGCAGCCCCCCATGTCAAGGACTGGTGGGAAACCTACTGCAAGCAGAAGGATGAAAGTACTGGCTCACTATTTTCAGTCGCACCCACCTGGAATTCATTCCGGGATGCCATCAAGGAGCAGTACTACCCTGTCGGAAGCTATGAGGATGAATACATAAAGTGGACCACGCTGCGGCAGGGAAGGGACCAAGACGTGTTGGAGTTCACCAATCTTTTCCATACCCTTCGCACAAAGTTGGGTATCAAGGATTCAGAGCAACATTTGATACTCAAATACCGTGGCTGCCTGCACAAGTACATCCAAGAAGAAATACAATTCCTGAACATCTCCTCGCTCGGCGCAGCATACCGATATGCCATCAAGGTCGAGCAGAAGTTTAAACAAAAGAAGCGAGACTTTGGATCTGCGAATCCAAAGCAGGGGAAAGGTGCCCCTAAACCACAGAACAAAGGACAAAGCCAAGGCGGGACAGCCCAAGACAACCCGCCGAAGCTGCAAGCAAAGAACAGTGCCGCGAAGCCGAAAAAGGACACTGGAAAATGGTGTGAGTTCCATAAGAGCTCCACTCACAACACAAGTGAGTGTCGGGCCAAGCAATCACTGGTGGCTGAGCTAAAGGGTTCAGAATCAGATGCATGTTCTGACTCTGAGTCAGAACCCGATAAGGGGAATGACAAAGGGAAGCAGATCATTGATGCGGATCCCAACGCCACTGTTGCTACCGCCAAGATCTAGAAAAATGAACCTGAAGATCCAGAGGAGGAGGAGCGTCTCTTCCACTCCCAGATGTGGGTAAAGGGCTCCCCGATACAGTTCATTGTTGATAGCGGGAGTCAAAAGAACCTCATTTCGGCAGAGGTTGTGAAGCAGTTGGGCTTACCGACCACAGCACATCCACAACCATACACCATTGGGTGGCTTCACCAAGGACGAGATCTTCGCGTGAGCCAGTAGTGTCGCCTTCCATACAACATCAAGCCCTTCACGGATGAGGTATTGTGTGACATTGCTCCCCTTGAAGTTTGTGATGTATTATTAGGACATCCATACTTGTGGAAGCGACATGTTGTGTATGAATCAAGGACCCGTGCTGTTATTATTACATTGGGAAATAAGCTGTACAGGATACCAGAGGTAGCACCACCTACCACGATCTCTTTGATTACTGCAAAACAATGCAGTAAGATCATTTCCAAAACCAGGAAATTTGTTTTCTTGATGATACGCCCTCAAGGAAAGAAGAAGACGGTGGTCGCGGCCTCCAGACGGGGTCCCTCTGCACGACAACTACAGATGGACAAGGTTGTGGAGGAGTACAAGGACATCTTCACCTCCCCTGCAGGGGTTCCTCTGCACTGTCAGGTCAAGCACTCCATCGATCTAACCCCAGGTGCGCCGCTACCCAATGGACCAATTTATCGGCACTCCGTTCTGGAGAACAATGAAATCAAGAGGCAGATTCAGGAGCTCCTGCAGAAAGGTCACATCCGTCCGAGTTCATCGCCTTGTGGGAGCCCGATCTTGTTGGTACAGAAGAAGGATGGGACGTGGAGACTCTGTATTGACTATCGGGCGCTGAACAAGATCACTATCCGTAATAGGTACCCGATCCCGCGGATTGATGACCTCCTGGACCAACTAAAGGGGGTGAAATATTTCAGCAAGATCGATCTGAAGTCAGGATATCACCAGGTACCAATCGAACCCTCTGATGTGTGGAAGACTGCCTTCAAATCCATGGAGGGCCTTTTCGAATGGTTGGTTATGCCTTTTGGATTGACGAATGCTCCTGCAACCTTCATGAGGCTAATGGATGACATCTTGCGGCCATTCACCAACTCCTTTGTAGTAGTATACTTGGATGACATTCTGATCTTCAGCCAGAGTTGGGAAGAGCACCTCCACCACATCCGACAGGTTCTCCAAACACTGCGGCAACACAAGCTATGTGCCAATTTGGAGAAATGCACTTTTGGCATGACCCAGGTTCAGTATCTGGGATACATCATTGATGAACAGGGGGTGCATGTCGATCTAGCCAAGATCCAAGTCATTTGGGATTGGCCATCTCCAACCACTCTAACAGAGCTCCGCAGCTTTCTTGGTCTTGCCAACTTCTACCGCAGGTTCGTGTTGGGGTTTTCTCATATTACTTGGCCCTTGAGTCAAGTCACCAAGGGAGGGGCGAAAGCAAAATTCTTTTGGTCCAAATCTCAACAGAAGGCATTCATGGAGTTGAAGGATCACCTCTGCACGGCACCAGTGCTCGCATTACCAGATTTACAACAACCATTTGAGGTCGAGACAGATGCCTCTGACTATGCTATTGGGGCAGTCCTTACTCAACATGGACATCCAGTGGCATATCACAGTGAAACACTTTTAGACACAGTCCGGAAGTACCCCACTTATGATAAAGAGATGTATTCCATTGTACAGGCCTGCGGACAATGGAAGCATTACATTTTGGGGAAGGAAATGGTCATCCACACAGACCACCGACCCCTGCAGTTCATACAGACCCAAGGGAAATTGCAGAATGATCGCCATCAGAAGTGGTCTACATACCTGCAACAGTTCCACTTGAATATCAAGTATAAGAAGGGCAGCACCAATAATGTTGCAGATTGCCTCAGTCGACCACCGATCATGGCGTTAACCACCGTGCTCAACTCTTGTGGGCACGAGACTTCTGATTGGCCACTTCTCTACAAAAGCGACCCAGAATTCGGCCACACATACCAGACACTCTTGGAGGGTCGGCATGTTCCAGATTTTCACCTCCAGGATGCCCTGTTATGCCACCTGGGTCACCTTTGTGTTCCTGCAAGCGAGCGTGCCAAGATGATTTGGGAAGCACACTACAGTCGGGCTGCTGGGCATTTCGGGGTCGAGAAAACAGTGGCAGTACTGCAAAATTATTTCTATTGTCCGAATCTTCGACAGGATGTTGGGAAGTACATCAGATCATGTACTGCCTGTGCCATTACCAAACTGACCATTAAGAAGCATGGCCTCTATACCCCGTTGCCTACCCCTAGTCGACCTTGGGAATCCATATCCATGGATTACATGTCAGGACTTCCTTCCACTAAGCATGGAAATGACTGTGTTTTTGTGGTCGTCGACAGGTTCTTGAAGATGGCCATTATGGCGGCCTGCAAGAAGAATATCACAGCAGAAGCCACTGCTAAACTCTTCTTTGAACGAGTGTGGGTGCACTTTGGGATCCCACAGTCTATCATCTCAGATCGGGACAGTCGGTTTCTCAGCACATTTTGGTCCAGTCTCTGGTCAATGCTGGACACCAAACTCACGAAGTCCACAACCTTCCATCCTCAAACTGATGGCCAGACAGAGGTTGTCAATAGGATGATTGTGCACATTCTGCGCATGTATAACTCAAAGCATCCACACACATGGGACGAGAGCCTCCCCTATGTTCAGCACAGCTACAACCGAGCTCTTCACAGCTCCACTGGCCATAGCCCTTTTCAGGTGGGTTTGGGATTCCAGCCACTATGTCCCATTGATGTGGCCATGCCACTTGCAACTACTCACATAAATTCAGCTCATGTCCAGTCCGAAACAGATAAGGCCACCAGCTTCATTGAGCGCATCCAACATATTCGCCATCAAGTCCATGACATTCTGGAGAAATAAAATGCCAAATACAAGCAGCGACATGATCAACATCGGGTGCCACACAAGTTTCAGGTGGGCGATAAAGTCTGGTTGCATTTGCAAAAGGAACGCCTTACTGGAGCCTATCGGAAACTGAGACCACTCCGATATGGTCCTTACACCATTACTAAGGCTATGGGAGACAATGCATTTGAGCTCAGCATTCCCCCATTCCTTGGCCTGAACCCAGTGTTCAATGTGGACCGCCTTAGGCCATACTTTCCACCATTGCTAGACACATCCGACATTGCAGAACAGCTCACACCCACAGAATTAAATCCAGATTGCATGGAACAAGCTGCAACTGATTGGATCATGGACACAAAGATCAAAAACACTCGCCAACAGAACATCCAACTATATCGAGTTGTCAAAGCAGGCCAACTCCTTCAGCAGGGCAAGTGGCTCACCAGGGAACAAGTTCAGCAAAAGTTTCCTCATCTCATGGAGGAACTCAACGCAATGGGGACCATTGCTTCCTAAGGGGGGAGGAATGATCCAGGGGGATATTGGTGGCCACCTGCCAAGTCCACCTGGACCCCCACCATTGTTTCTCTCAGCATTTTCAGTTTCCTTAATTGTAGCACAACTTACTATTTTTAGCAGTTTGTCGGGTCCTGAACTTCTGGAGCCGTTTTGAGGCCCTAAAAGACGTTTTTTGGGAAATCTGGGGGCAACATGGGTCCATGGACCTATGTTTCCCTTCCCAAAGTGGTAGTGCTCGGATAGATCTTTCTAACGAGCTATTGTACGCGTCAAACGGAGATCGTATGCCAAAGTTACGACCCGGGGAAGTTGATGTACCAATTTACCCAAACGGGGCCCACAGTTTGGCGTTTCATCTCCTAGGGTTAGGTTTTGGAATGTTAAGGGTTTTCCATTGTTTCTCAACAATAAATAGGCCTTCGAGCCTCATTGTAACACAGTTCATAGGCATGTAGCCACCACATCTCTTCTCAGAGATAAGCTACCATCGCCCTAGCTGGTTTATTTCCATTTCTAGTTGTAAGCATATTTCAGTATTTTCCATTAATGAAATGAAGTATTATTTCCATTGCATCTTTGTGTATATGGTTATCTCTGTAATTTGTTGCGTTCCTGTTTAAATCCAGATCATCAAGGATGACGTAAATGTTTTAGATGATACCCCTGAGCTATTGTTCGGTCCTGAAGTTAATGGAAAATCAACATATGGATCTGTTCCACCCTTTTATGTCAGTTTGCACATTCATGACAAAGTCTTGCACAATGCTATGTTTGACTCAGGTGCCTCACACAATCTTATGCCCAAAGCTGTAATGGAGAAACTAAACCTTGATGTCACAAGACCCTACAAAGATCTATTCTCCTTTGACTCAAGTCAGGTCAAGTGTTTAGGCTTAATCAAAGACTTATGTGTCTCCTTAGTCCAATTTCCCAACAAGACAATCCTAATGGATGTGGTGGTTGCTGACATCCCACCAAAGTATGGCATGCTCTTGTCAAGATCTTGGGGGGCAAAACTCCAAGGATCTCTCCAATTAGACCTCTCCTATGCCACTATTTCATTCTTTGGGCAACCAAAGAGACTGTATAGAGAAACATTGATGAAGTATGTGGTAAGTAGTGAGGAAAAGCCCCAGAATTTCCCTATCTATTCAATCCATTCTGATACAGATTCTTTTATTTTGTTTAATGATGAAACAAGTCCTCCAACTGATGATAAGCCTATGGCTTTAGTACAACAAGCGCACATCAATGAAGAATCGGTTTCACATACCCATGAGACTGTTACAACAGCCAATGCAACCAGCAAACAAGAAAAACCTCCCGAAACACAAGACTCGGGTCTGCCCAATCCTAAAATGACTGAAACTCTTAATACTAACCACAAGCAAGAAATCACATGGTATTTAGAGTTTGACGGCTCTGTTAACAAGTTAGGAGCAGGGGCAGGAATATGGATTCACAATACACATAACAACCATGCAGAGGGTCATGCTTATAGACTGAATTTCAAATGCACCAACAACATGGCTGAGTATGAGGCACTCCTCTTAGGCCTTAAGCTGCTCAAAGCTTTAGGAGCTGCCAAAGTTTCCATTCTAGGTGACTCAGACCTAGTAATCCAACAAATGAAAGGCAACTTTGTTACCAATGATAGAAGGCTAAGAGCTTATAGGACTGCTGCCACTGCAATACTTGATACCTTCACTGAATCCAAGCTTGCCAAGATTTCAAGAAATCATAACATTCATGCTCACAGCCTAGCCACTTTCACTAGTACATGCAAGCTTCCCTTTGAGCCAAATCACCATTTCACTGCTGAAATAAAACATAGGCCTGCTATCCCAAATAACATTAAAGACTGGCAAGTGTTCGAGGATGATGCTCAAATATACAATTTTCTTACCTTACAGCATGAATTTGCAGGCCTAAACATTGATGAGGATACCATGGAGGACCCACAACAACAAGAATCAAACGAAAATCAGCAAGTTGTAACAGCCAGACAGATCCTAAGCCCAACAGTCTTTGACAATGCAAACATTGAAGAGCTGAAACAAATGCATTTAGAGGAAATAGATAAAACAGAGGCCGAGATTATTGATCTAAAAGACAATTTTCTCCCGGTTGGCCTCACTCCACTAGAAGACATGTTTGATGCAAATGATGTGCCCAAAAAGCCAAAAATGCAGCCTATAAACACTACCATAGAAGAATACAACATTGGGACAGCAGAGAAGCCCAAAATGATCAAACTGTCTAAATCTTTGCCTCCTGATCAAAAACCAAAGTATGTGGATTTGTTCAAAGAATTCCAAGATGTCTTTGCTTGGTGTTATGAGGACTTGAAGTCCTATGATACCTCAATAATCCAACACACCATTCCCTTAAAACCAAATCAAAAGCCTTTCAAACAAAAACTTAGAAGAATCAACCCCGTGCTCCTTCCCTTGGTTGAGAAGGAGGTAAAGAGGATGTATGAGGCAGGAATCATAGCACCAATCAGATTTTCCGAATGGGTGTCAAACTTAGTTCCCACAAGAAAGAAAATAAATGAGATCAGACTTTGTGTAGATCTCAGAAATCTAAATCAAGTCTCCCTAAAGGACCACTATCCTTTGCCCAAAATGGATCACATTCTACAGAGAGTAGTGGGGTCATCACGAATTTCCCTGCTCGATGGCTTTTCAGGTTTCAACCAAATACTTGTTCACCAGGATGACCAAGACAAGACAACATTTACCACACCATGGGGAATATTCAAGTATGTTAAAATGCCTTTCGGCCTAAAGAACGTTGGTGCCACCTTTCAAAGGGCAATGGACATTGCATTCGCCAAGGAAATCCATGATTTCCTAGTTGTCTACCTTGATGACTTTACCCCTTTCTCCAAATATGATAAAGAGCACCTCAAACACCTAAGGCAAATATTCATCACATGTAGGAAATATGGCATTTCCTTGAATCCCAAGAAGTCTCTCTTTGGCCTTGAAGAAGGCAAATTACTTGGACATATCATCTCAAAGGATGGTATTAGAATTGATCCGGAAAGGATCCAAGCCATATTGCAAATCCCATATCCTAGAAATATAAAATAATTGCAAGCATTCCTTGGGAAAATCAATTTCCTAAGGAGGTTTATTCCAAACTTGGCTGAGCTTATAAGAATGCTACACAACATGCTCAAGAAAGACGCCAAGGTAAAGTGGTATCTAGAGGCCAAGCAAGCATTTGAGGGCATTAAATCAACCTTAACTCAAGCCCCAGTCCTCACAAGTCCAAAATTTGATAGGGACTTTATCATATTTTCATTTGCATCTGATAATACTATAGTTGTTGTCCTTTTGCAAAAGGATGATCAAGGAACTGAAAAGCCAATTGCATTTTTCAGCAGAACCTTAAGAGATGCACCCCTGAAATACCCAATCATGGAGAAGCAAGCCTATGCCCTTGTTAAAGCAATCAAGGAATTCCGAATTTATATTTTATATTCACATGTGATTGCTTATGTGCCAAATGCTATTGTAAAAGACATATTAACCCAAGAGGGGTTAGAAGGCAAAAGAGGCAAGTGGATTGCTAACATTCTTGAGTATGACATAGAAATAAAACCAACCAAGCTAATAAAGGGACAAGGTTTAGCTAAACTGATGACCGAAACAAACTTTCAAGCCTTAGACATCAACCAACTGGACAATGAACAGGAGCTGGCGACTCCACAGATCAGTGACACCTTTTTGCAATCCCCATGGTATGCTGATATTTGCTTTGTATTGTTAAACTTGTGTGCTCCCCCAGGATTGTCCAGGACCAAGAAGAGATTTTTAAGAATGAAGGCTTTGAAATTTTGTGTCTTAGGTGGTGCATTACTTTGGAAAAATCATGAAGGTATATTACTTAACTGCTTGATTGTGAATGAAACTAACAATGTCATGAAAGAATTCCATGTAGGGGACTGTGGAGGACATCTATATTGGAAGTCCACTGCTGATAAAATTTTAAGGGCTGGTTTCTATTGGCCCACTTTGTTTGCAGATGTAAAGAAGTTTGCCACCTCATGCCACAATTGCCAAATCTTTGAAGGCAAGAAAAAGCTGCTCCCTTTGCCTCTTAAACCCATCTCAACCGAGAAGCCTTTTCAATAATGGGGTCTTGACTTCATTGGAGAAATCCATCCCTTCTCCTCAGGCCAGCATAAGTGGATCTTAACAGCCACCGACTATTTCACTAAGTGGATTGAGGCCATCCCATGTAGGCAAGCCAATGACACCACCATTATCCAATTCCTTGAGTGCAATATCCTTTCTAGATTTGGCTGCCCTGAGAAGATCATCACTGACAATGCCGCTGCTTTCAAATCTAAAAAGATGATCAATTTTTGCCATAAATTCCATATCACTTTAGGCCATTCCACAGCCTATTACCCTCAAGGTAATGGCTTAGCCAAGTCATCTAATAAGAGCCTGATCAGTATCATTAAGAAGAACTTGGAAGAAAGCAAGAAGAACTGGCATAAAAAGCTCACCAATGCCCTCTGGGCAGACAGGCTTTCAACAAAAAAATCAATTGGGATGAGCCCTTATGAGCTTGTTTACGGTATGGAAGCCAGATTCCCATCTCCTTTGGGCATTTCCATTATGAGGCTGTTGCAGGAGGTTCAAGCTGAACCAAATGATATTCAACGAAGGATCAATCAGACCATTCACCTTCAGCAGACCAGAGAACAGGTGTATGACAGAGCTCAAATGTTACAAGAGAGGCTGAAGAAGGTGTTTGACAAGAGGGCTAAAGCTGAGGATTTCTTTATTGGCGACAAGGTTCTAAAGTGGGACTCAAGACGAGAAGACAAGGGAAAGCATGCCAAGTTTGACTTTCTATGGAAAGGCCCTTTTATCATCAGCGCTGTGCAAGGCAATAATACTTATTTCCTCAAATATGAAGATGCCTCCGCACTTGAAGAAGGCCCAGTTAATGGTCGAGTATTAAAGCATTACCATGTTCCCATCTATTGAATGCAATTCAGGCCAATGTATATATTTGTATATTAGTCTTTGTTTAGACTCAACGTTCTCCTTTTATGTTTGAATAAAGCAATTCGATTGCTAGGACAAAAACGCAGCACAGTTTTGAGTTAAAGGAGCAAAAAATGCAGCATTACAGTTCTCTGTTCTTTGAAATATTTCAAAGAAACTATTCAGTTTTGATACCTGTGCGCAAATAAGAGATAGATGGCTTCCCAAAGCAGAGTTCAACGTTGTTCTGAACATTCGGTGTCAAAAGGGTAGCGTTGTTACTTATAACAGCAAGTTCTATTAAAAATACTGCATTCAGGCTTCCAGTTCTTCAGTCAGTAGTATCAAAACAGAGGATTTTTTTTAGCGTTACATCTACAGCCTGTTCAAAGACAAGAAAAGAAGAGCTCCAGTTTTGTTCCCTTTTTTTAGTTCTCAAGCAAAAGTGTATGCAATATCAAGCACGCAGAAGAAAGTAGGCGATGCTTTACTTTTCACAGTGTTTCAGTTAAGGAGGAGTGCTGCATTCCGAAGTTAAAGGTCCAGTCATTCAGCAGTTAGCACAGAAGAAATTTTCAATTAAACAGCAACTACCAAGGATCAAGGCATTCTGACCTGCTGTTCTTGGCTTGTCACATGGAAAAGCCATCCCCAAGTGGAGCCATTGTTAGCCTCCTGTTGCGGCAGGTTAAACATCTTTCATGATCGACATTTTTACATGCCAAATATGTCATACTTTGCTTGCTGCAATGCTCCATATTTGATACAGATGGCCAGAGAAGTATCCATGAAAGTGAGCTAATCTAAATACCACTGCTTTGTTCTAGTCTTGATGAGTAATCCATTTTAATCAGTTTTCAAGCATGGGAAGGCCAAACAGCTTAATCTTGGCTTCCCTGGGTTTCAATTTCATGTTGTAGAATATAGAGAATGAACATCTGTCCAAACAGCTTAATCTTGGCAGATTTGTAGTTAGGTAGAGAAACAAGGGTGCTCAACAGCTTAATCTGAGCCCCTGGCTGAAATAAGTGTAGAAGTAGATAGGAGCACAAGCAACAAGAAAGAATGAAAAGTTGGGTATGCTAGTTCAAGTGCACCCAAACCAAAAGAAGAGAAAATGCTAGGTGAGTAGGTCGGGTAGGTAGCTTCGTGGTTGCAGAATCATGGCTTGTGATCCATTTCATATTGTCAAGTGTTATATCTATCATATCACAAGTTGAAGGCAGTTGTTCAGTTGGAGGACTTCAAGAAATGCATGTCTAACTTCCCCTTCTTCCTCTTTCCCAAACCACTCATTAACTTCCCCTAAAAGAGGTCAAGATTTGTTTGATACCTCTTAGATTCATCATGTTCCATATCATTTGCCTTGGTGAAGATCTGCTTCACTCAAGGAATGTCCATACTCCTTCTATAAGTCATTTTCCCTCTTAATAGCCTTAGATTCACATACTTAGCGCTTTCTTATCACTTGTCATGTTAACTACTAACACTACTATGTAGCTCCCTATCTATTTCCCCTTCCCCTACTAAAACTATGTATATAACTCCCCTATATACTTATCCCCTCCCCCTGGTTGAAAAATAACCATATACATCCTCGGGAATTGCTAAGTTTATCTGAAACTTAGCAAGAACCCTCATTACCCCCCTCAAACCAATTCTCATGTATCTTGGACTCCCTCCAATGCATAAAGCCCTTCATCACTCCATAAAACCTCCCAAATGCTTTTTGACTCCTTCACAAAGCATAAAATTCCATTCATATGTATATAAAACCATCTTTTTGCCTTGTTTTGCCTTTTCAGAGGCATAAACCCCTTTCTTGGGCCATTTAGCATGCAAAAAACCATGAAAATCCCTCAAATGGCATAAAATTCTTCCTTTTTGGGCCATCGGACCCCTTCCGATGGCTCACAAACCATTTGAAATGCCAAAGGAGACCCCTCCAATTTCACCAAAGCTTCTCTTTTATCAAAAAGCCTTGCTCCGATGCAAAAAGCTCCCTTTTGGTCCCCCTCCAATGCGATATCGCTGTCGGGAGGGGGCAGTCACATGTTAAACATCATAGATATAGGCCTCCGATTGTTTATCGCTGATCGCATATCGGCGATCGGCGTATCGCAGTGTGCATTGCAATCCATATATATATGTTTCGCCGATGGCCATTTTGTCGATAGCCAATGCTGCGACTTAATCGCAGCCATCCATCGCCCCCACCCAGATCAACGGCCCGCGGCATTTCGGCGATCGCCCGTTTCGACGATCACATATATGTCAACCCTCTGCCCCGCCGATTGCCGAAGTGCCGAGTTAATCTCAGCCGCCCATTCGGGCCCCTAGATCAACGGCCCTGGATTAATCGCATCGCTCCCATATGGCTCCAACTAGCGGAGCCGAAAAGTTATAAGGCGCGGCGCATAAAATATTTCAAGTCCAAAAGGGGCCTTTTCACAGACAACTGGGAAAGCTCCGACTGGCCGGAGCCAATGAGTTATCAAATGCAGTGTTAAGGGTTTTCGGGTCCGCGGACCCATTCCACTATTAAAACCGCCGATTTGGGTTCCGCCGATGGGTCAGACCCGAAATAAAATAAAGAGGGCCTGTATAACTTTTCGAGTCCGATGGGTTTTCGGTGTTCCTATGTGGCAACCCCCATGTCCTCGCCAATAGAAAAATGCCGACGTAATCTCTGCCATCCATCGCCTTCACCAAATCAATGGCCCATGTTTGTTCGGCGATCACCCCTTATGTTTGGCTCCGATATGGCGAAGCCGAAATATTATCAGGGCGGGTTTGTAAAAGCTTTCGGGTCCGTAAGTTCCCCGGGCACAGCGAAAAGGGAGGTCTCCGATATTCCGGAGCCGAAAAGTTACAAAGAGCAGTTTGAATGGGTTTCGGGTCTGCTTATCATTTTTATTAAAATCCGCCGAGTTGGGTTCACCGATGGGCCGGACCCGATCTCCATAAAGAAAGATCCTATAAGCATTTTGGGTCCGCAAGCTATATCGCTCCATCGGAGGTTTTATATGTTGGGCCCAATGGTCCGCCCCGATGCGATTTGGCGCCAGCAGTTGGATCAGCCCGCACCGGATCCAACAGCCAACATTTAATCTAATGAACAGTGCCGCGCGCGCCTCTTCGTCAAGGGAACAGAGTCATTCTTTAATCAATTTCGATCGCCCCAGGCCTAGATTAGCTCCAAACGCAGGGTTTTCACCTCGGCAGGCCTTCAATGACCCTTTACTCATCCAGTTCGTGATTTTAAGTGTTGCTAAAGCATTTTGAGTCAACCAAGGGCCGATAACCACCCAGAACTAACAAAGTGCCTCGCAGCAGGTACTTGGGCCAAATAACGGCCACTAATGAGATGATGTGACAGTTTAGAGCATTTTTAAAGCCAAGAAAGATCAGGAAGCGGAAAAGAGTATCAGGGAAGCGGCAAAGAGTATCAGTCAAAATCTTCCAAAGCAAATGAAAACAGAAGGGCCCCAGCAAATTCAGCAAAGCATCATTAAGCCATTATGGCTCCCCGACTTACAGTTATGGCCATGAGGCCAGCACACGACTCAAAGACCTCTCTACACTCATTTTAGAGGCTGCAGCCTCATGCGCAGCCCTTGTTTACATGACTTGAGATGCCAGCTGCCCCAGCGCAGCTGTTTTAATATGTTTTATGCACTTATTTCCAGCATAGATTAGTTTCAGTGACAATGACTGCACATATCTCTTTGATCTGTTTTGAGAGATATTTTTGAGATATTTTCCCCCTTGACACCTGTTCAAGGGAGGTCTGTAGCTATTTTTCTTTATATACCACCCTCTGCACTGTTTGAAGGGGGTTGGTTATATGACTCCTCTAGAGACTCGCTCTGTATCTGATATGATTTCTTTAATCAAAGACTGCTTAAAGCTTGGAGGATGGACTGTTTGAAGTGTTTTTAATGGTTGAAGAGTGAATGATGGAATTCATGTGCTGCTATATGGATCAATAAGTGTTTCTCACCTCTGTTATTTCAATTTCATACATGCTCAAGTCACAGAACAAAAGATTGGTCTAGAATTTGCTTAGCTGCACTCTATGCTCAGTTTCTATGGCTTCTTAATGTTTTCCTCTTGATTTAGGCATAAATATGAATTCCTTTATGGCTCATGTTTGATCTATTTCACATATGAATGACTGTTGTTTAAGAATGCTTAGCTACTCCTAGATAGAGCTCATTCATCTTCCCTCTGTTAAGCTGAGTGAGAGATTCTTTGTTGCCTCTCATTCCTTAGCCCTCATTCTATCCTTTTAAACTTAAGTGTTGTTTCACGAGCAGCTACCTTGCTCCTCATTCCTCTTGTGACCAAGAAAACGCACCAGCAGTCCTACTCCATGACTCCATGCCCAATGGTTTGAAACTTACCACACTATGCATTGCCTCTCTACTTGAAAACATCCTCCTTCCCACCAAACATAAACAAAACCCCTTGAACTCAATAACTAGCCTAATATCATCTTCAACAAAGCTAAATCATAAAGAGAGAGCCCTCTCTGACTGCAGGTAGGCTAGGACCTGCAGTCCAAAGATTGGTTTGTGGTTACCTCGGTCGTATCCTTTAAAGGAGCTTAAGGACAACCTGAGGGATAACAAGTGGTACGCACTCTGAGTCTGACTTCAGGTCAGTGGAGAATGGTATGAGACATTCTCGATCAATTCTTCTTCTTCATAGTTCAGCAGAGCATAGCAGAGCCAGCAGAGCTAAGCAGAGCAGAGCTAGCAGAGCCAGCAGAGCTGAGCAGAGATGAGCAGAGCAGAGCTAGCAGAGCCAGCAGAGCAGAGCTAGCAAAGCCAGCAAAGCTGAGCAGAGCAAAGCAAAGCCAGCAGAGTTGAGCAGAGTAGAGTAGAGCCAGCAGAGCTGAGCAAAGATAGGCAGAGCAGTGCAGGGAACTGATGGCAGAGATAGTACAGTCGGACTTATGGATCAATGGATGGAGTTCTCCCTAGTTGAGAGGGAGTGTTAAATTGGCAACTAGGGCCAAACTCCATGTGGGTCAGCTTATTTATGGCAGCTGATATTTTTGTTGGATCCCTCTTGTTGAGAGGTGTAGGATTGATCCAAAGATCATCCGATTCCGATAAGTATTCATGGAGATATGAATTTATTTTGTTTATGTAATTATAGTCAAGCCGACCAGCGCTTATGTAGGCTCTAGTAGCCCAACCGACGTGTCTATTCATCATCCTCGTTTTGGTATAAATAGATGAGGATTTGATATCATTTGGACACACGTATTCTTGAGGTGATCTCCTCTCCACGTCTTGGGTTGTTGGAGAAGGAGAGAACAAAAAGAATACGCTGGCCTACAAGTCTTGAAGAAGAAGGTATTAAATGCAGTAAAGGAAAAGGTATTAAACGCCGCCCTAAACTACAACCACGTGATGCCCTAGCAGCAGTAAGCCGCAGGCTTATATGGAAATATAATACGCTGTCCAATAGCACTTATACGCAGTCAAAAGATGGAGGCTCTAATACATTGTTATACACTGCCAAAGAAGGAGCCTTTGATATGCTGCTTGTTGAAGCCTAAACGCAGTCCTATCATGCAAATAAATAGAGACTTGTTTATGTTGACGTAGCCTAAGAAGAAGAACAGAACTCGCATATGGAGGAGCAAGTTTTAGGTGCAGTCATATTCTTATCTCAGGATGAGGACGCAGTAGTCTATGTATCGAAGCCGCAACCAAGGTATGAAGTTGCAGAGAACCGCAGTCTAATCGAACCCGCAGTCAATGGTGAACACAGTCATGATATATATATCACGCACAATCATACGCAGTCCATTCTGGGTACGCACAGGACCATACAAAGTACGCATAGTCATACATTGCAATTATGGTTATATACATTCGCTCGACAGTCCTGTACACATCGCAGAGGTTATATATATACATGCAGAGGTCCTGTACACATCGCAGAGGTTATCTATATACACGTAGAGGATGCCAAAGACTCTTATATATACTCACAGATGTCTCTTATGTATATTCGTTGAGGCCGCAAAGGTTTTTCGCTTTGGTATATGGTCTCACATTCGTCTCTCTAATGTGGTATGGCATTCGCATGATATCCCTAGTTATAATGGCATATGATCACAATACTGTGATGGTATATGATATTGCTCTGGTGTGAAAATTGATACAAAGATGTATGGCATCAACGTTATATGACAGGTTCTCGATATGTATGATCTTGCTCCAGTTGTATATAGGGTCTTAATATGTATGTGGTCTTGATATGTATGGTCTTTATATATACGCTAGACTGTACATACGATGGGCAGTAATCGCTGGACAATATACGCTATAGTACATAAGTTATATATATACGCTAGACACATATATATAACGCAGTCTTGGGAAGCAACATGATATATTGTGGATGGGCTATGCAACGAATACATGGAGCATGGGCAGTAGCATGATGGGCAGCACTATGAGATCATGTGCATGGGCAGCACAATGATACATTAGCAAGGGCAGCAGCATGATGATGATGCACATTAGTTTGAGCAGCGTTATGATGGATAAGATCATGGACATGGACAGCCGCATGAGGTAGTATGCAGTGGTACAACTAGAGAACTAGATGCAGCATGATGATAGGTATCAGTTGAAGCAAAATGTCTTCAACTGGTCTCATCGTTATAGGAGATGATCTATACTTAGATCTAGATAAAGTCAAAGTGTTGACCTTTGTTGTAAATGTACTCTCTCTCTCTTTCTCTGCTGAACTTTGAAGATAAAAGGAGATTTGATCAAAGGGTTTCCCCACACATTGTGGGGTTTGTCCCTGGCTCACGCCATATCTTGTGTCCTCTTGCCTTGGCTTGTCTTCTGTGTTTTATATTTATGTTCTATCTGCAGTTTATCGTAATGCTGATGTGATTTCTAACTGTGAAAATTTAAATAAATTGCTCTAGCATATAACATACCTAAACTTAACATGGTATCAGAGCTGAGGTGAAGACAATGCCCAAGCAAGAGTGAAAGAGCAATCACCGAAGACAGTTGGGACATGAAGACAGAAGGATCAATGGGTTCCTCATAATTCACCTAGCGTGAAGTCAAAGTAGAGAATGTTATCAGAATGGCGCAGAGGAAGATTCTGATGGTCCATCTTAAGATCACTTCATTGGGAAGTTCGGATCTAAGGGTGGAAGGAAAGGCAGATGCCTTGTTGAAATAAGTTTGGTCGTTATGCGAAGGAGTGTCCGAATGGCAGAGACACATCTCTTGATAAAGATAAAAATCATTCCTAGGACATCTTCAATGTTCAAAAGAATGACTGGTAATGCAGGTCATCAAGGAAATGGTCGACTCTTCCATGAAAGCAAGGAACCCCAAAATCTCTTTTATGTACCTGATCGAACCTGATGTCCATCTCAGAAATGGAAGTCAAAGGTTACAGGGTGGCACTTATCAATGGAAAGGTACGTGTTTGAAAATAGATCTTTTAAAGATGTTTTTGAGTTCAGGGTTGTATCAAGTTGCAGGAAGTCCACTGGTGACCATGTCCATTGACTCAGCACCGGAGGTTTGTGAGTCAGATGGTGACTAGGATGCTTGAATTCAAAAAGAAGCATGAAGGTACATGTCTGAAATGTACCGAAGGAAAATATTATAAGGGGACCATTCCCCTCATGCAATAGATTCACAGGTTTGGAACAACCTGAGGAGTTTGAGAATCATGATCAAGGAATCTCATGTATACAGGTGGAAGAAAGCCCTCTATGGCTTGAAGAAAAACACCTCGGGCATAGTATGAGAGGATTGATAGCTGTCTAATGCAGCTGAGATTCACTAGGATTGAAATCGATCCAAACCATTACTGGAAGGTTGTGGATGATAAACCTCTCGTATCGGCACCTATGTCTGACAGGTGCAGACCCTCTCATTTATAGGAGACAGAGGGAGTTGGATTCTGAATGTGGGAAGATAAGCTGCAAGCTTGTGACTGCCTCGAGGATCTTAACTTTCAGAAGTTATATGGTAATGATTTGGGAAATGCCTCTGAGTTTCATAAACTCATTCGCGTTGATGTTCTTGGAGAACCTCCGTCCAGACATCTGTGTTGCAGTTAGCATGGTGAGCTCATATTTGGTTGAGCTTCACTAGATTGGTGCCAAGAATCTTCTAAGATATCTTCAGGGCACAATCTCTGATGAATTGAGATACACTGAGAAATATGAAACCACATGATTATTCGAATGATGAGTGGGCAGGCAATATGGAGGATCACTAGAGCACTGCTCAGTGTTGTTTCTCTTTGGAATCTACCTCGATATCCTGGATGAGCAGGAAGCAGAAGTCAGTGACTCTGAGCACCACCAAGGCAGAATACATTGCTGATAGTATGGCCTTCTGTGAGGCAGTCTAGTTGCTGAAGATCTTCAGTGAGTTGTTTGTACACATGATGAATACCACTGTGATTCTCAGTGACAACCAGAGATGGGATTCGATTATTGAGGAATCCCGTATTTGACAATTGCTCCAGCAGATAGACATCAAATACTGCCTTATCTGGGATATGGAAAGTTGATGAGCAAGGAGGCTCCATTGCACTGAGATGATATACAGGTCGCTAAAGCCTCGGGGGAAAGATCAAATTTGTGATTTTCCCGAATGACTTGGAGTCATCAAGAGACCTTTTCAAAAGGGTCCTGCATGTTGCATACATTGAGCTCTGGGAGGTCTGGGGGGCTTGCAGTTCCACTGGAGCAACATACGACCACAGGGTGACTCACCCTGCCCTGGTGGTGCGCACTGGAACAAGATGATTCGCTCTCTTGTGGGACAAGATGATTCGCTCTCTTGTGGAACAAGATGATTTGCTCTCCTGTGTAGCAGGATTGATGTGTTCTCCTGTGAGGCCTGGATTGATGTCTTCTCCATGGCAACCTGGATTGATGTGTTCTCCATGGCGATTGTAGCAGGATTGATGTGTTCTCCTGTGAGGACAGGATTGATTAAGTTCTCCTGTCGAGGCATCCTACCCATGCAGTCTGGGACTCATGGGAAGTACCTCTCATCTGATCAATGAGCAGGGAAATGAAGTTAGGGACCATAGTAGTACCGATGGATGCATCGTTGTATCTACCGTACTCCCTACGCTAGGATGTCCTCCATTGATCTGGGATCAATGATACTGGTCTGGGACCAGTGGTAGGAGTTGTACATATTATGACGCTGACTTCGGGTCGGCTGAGACTGGTCTGGGACCAGTGGTACATACTCCGAGATTGACTTCGTGTCAGTGCAGGACTGGTCTAGTACCAGTGAGATTCATACATACTATGACGCTGACTTCGGGTCGGTTGAGACTAGTCTGGGACCAGTAGTACACTCTCTGAGCCTGCGATACTGGTCTGGGACCAGTGGTAGGAGTGGTACCTACTATGACGCTGACTTTGGGTCAGTTGAGACTGGTCTGGGACCAGTGGTATGCACTCTGAGTCTGACTTCGGGTCAGTGGAGAATGGTATGAGACATTCTCGATCAATTCTTCTTCTTCATAGTTCAGCAGAGCAGAGCAGAGCCAGCAGAGCTAAGCAGAGCAGAGCTAGCAGAGATGAGCAGAGCAGAGCTAACAGAGCCAGCAAAGCTGAGCAGAGCAAAGCTAGCAGAGCCAGCAGAGCTGAGCAGAGCAAAGAAAAGCCAGCAGAGCTGAGCAAAGTAGAGCAGAGCCAGCAGAGCTGAGCAAATATGGGCAGAGCAGTGCAGGGCACTGATGGCAGAGATAGTACAGTCGGACTTATGGATCAATGGATGGAGTTCTCCCTAGTTGAGAGGGAGTGTTAAATTGGAAACTAGGGCCAAACTCCATGTGGGTCAACTTATTTATGGCAGCTGATATTTTTGTTGGATCCCTCTTGTCGAGAGGTGTAGGATTGATCCAAAGATCATCCGATTCTGATAAGTATTCATGGAGATATGAATTTATTTTGTTTATGTAATTATAGTCAAGCCGACCAGCTCTTATGTAGGCTCTAGAAGCCAAACCGACGTGTCTATTCATAATCCTCGTTTTGGTATAAATAGATGAGGATTTGATATCATTTGGACACACGTATTCTTGAGGTGATCTCCTCTCCACGTCTTGGGTTTTTGGAGAAGGAGAGAACAAAAAGAATACGCTGGCCTACAAGTCTTGAAGAAGAAGGTATTAAATGCAGTAAAGGAAAAGGTATTAAACACAGCCCTAAACTACAGCCACATGATGCCCTAGCAGCAGTAAGCCGCATGCTTATATGGAAATATAATACGCTGTCCAATAGCACTTATACACAGTCAAAAGATGGAGGCTCTAATACATTGTTATACACTGCCAAAGAAGGAGCCTTTGACATGCTACTTGTTGAAGCCTAAACGCAGTCCTATCATGCAAATAAATAGAGACTTGTTTATGTTGACGTAGCCTAAGAAGAAGAACAGAACTCGCACATGGAGGAGCAAGTTTTAGGTGCAGTCATATTCTTATCTCAGGATGAGGACGCAGTGGTCTATGTATCGAAGCCGCAACCAAGGTATGAAGTTGCAGAGAACCGCAATCTAATCGAACCCACAGTCAATGGTGAACGCAGTCATGATATATATATCACGCACAGTCATACGCAGTCCATTCTGGGTATGCACAGGACCATACAAAGTACGCATAGTCATACATTGCAGTTATGGTTATATACATTCGTTGGACAGTCCTGTACACATCGCAGAGGTTATATATATACATGCAGAGGTCCTGTACCCATCGCAGAGGTTATCTATATACACGTAGAGGATGCCAAAGACTCTTATATATACTCATAGATGTCTCTTATGTATATTCGTTGAGGCCGCAGAGGTTTTTCGCTTTGGTATATGGTCTCGCATTCATCTCTCTAATGTGGTATGGCATTCGCATGATATCCCTAGTTATAATGGCATATGATCACAATACTGTGATGGTATATGATATTGCTCTGGTGTGAAAACTGATACAAAGATGTATGGCATCAACGTTATATGACGGGTTCTCGATATGTATGATCTTGCTCCAGTTGTATATAGGGTCTTAATATGTATGTGGTCTTGATATGTATGGCCTTTATATATACGCTAGACTGTACATACGATGGGCAGTAATCGCTGGACAATATACGCTATAGTACATAAGTTATATATATATGCTGGACACATATATATAATGCAGTCTTTGTTAGGGTCCCACCCTAACCCCCTTATTTATGTCATGGGATCACGTCATAGTCAAGAGTCAATAAAGCCCATATTAATATTTGTAAGTGGTTAACCCGCAATTAATGACGGGACCACAGTTAGTTGCAAATGGGCGGTAGTATTAGATAGATGGTAAATGGGAGGTAGTATTAGATAGATGGTATTAATAAAACCCACGGTATTGGCCCGTGGTATTGCATGTATGAGTCATATATAAAGGATAGAGACTCCCTGCGAGGAGTATCGTGTCTTGTTTTGTAATCGAGCTCTGCTCTATTGGAGGTTGCCCCCTCGAAGAGGCCTGTGAACATTTCTCTCTGAGTAATAAAATCATTGCTATTCTGTGTTCTGGGTATATTTTCTTCGCATATTCTGTGTTCTGGGTATCTTTTCTTCGCATATTCTATGTTCGGTATTACTTTTCAGGTTAAGAGCATAACAAGTGGTATCAGAGCTCTTTCCAGGGCTCGGTGGGATCTCCAAATTTTAGCAAAAAAAAATTTTGGCTAGAGACGTGTTCCGGCGTCTTTAAACCACGGGATCTGTCGTTAAGCGCATAAACCTGCGGATTTGGGGAGGCATGCACGCAGGAAATACAAGAGGTGGTCACGTCTGTTGGACTCCCTTGTAACCCCTATGGGTACCCCTTCAAGTAGTAGCGCATTAGACATAACCGCGCACGGACTGTCTTCCACGTACCCTCTGGGTATATAGGAAGCCCCCTAGCTCCCTTGAAACCTCGCCATAGATAAACCTTCGGCCGTCTTGTGGCTACAGTACACCGAGAACAACACTCGGAGAGATTACTCACCCGTACGATAGGGTAGTCGGGTTGTACGGCTAAGGGTACGGTCGATCCTCCTTAGTTAGAGCCCTGAAACATTGGGCCGAGTACTACTGTCAGACCCTTATGTATATTGCGATCTGTAGCACCTGACACTCCTCAAGACCATAGTTCCATTTCTATCGGGGGATCACACATCACCTATTCCAGATCAGCAAGTGCCGCAGCAGCAGCCGACATCAGTCCCGCAGCTCCATCAGATCAGCAGCAGCAGTTGTTCCACCATTCAGATCTTTCAGATCCACCAGATCGGAGTAGTTGTGAAGGGTTCCTGTCCCTGGATATAATTTTCGCAGGACTTTTGGCGGCATTGACATTCTGAGGATTTGGCGACTGCAGTATTGATCAGGAAGGAGTAAAACTCCGTTAGGAGTTTTCCTTAAAAAAAAAAAAAAAAAAAAAAAAAAGTCTGAGGTCTTCCGGGGCGCTTATTGGTGACCTAGCCCATCAGAATCAGGACGACGAGCTGAGCAAGGTGGTACCATTCAATTTCTTAGTAAAAATTTTTTAGGCGGTCCCAATTTTTCATCAGGTTGGTGTATGGTAGAAACTCGCGCTCAAGCGATGGCTAATGAAAGGATCGACAAAATTGAAGACCATGTGAACTCCCTCCAAACTATGGTGTAGAATATCGAACTTGAGCTTAAAGGAATAAGTAACCAGATACATGATGCACTCCCAAAGGGCAAGGAGCCAGCCCACGAGGAGGCGTATAATGGCCATGAATACCATGAGGGTGAGTCTAGCCACTCTCGTCACGTCTGGCACACCCATCCACCACCCAGTCAGCGACCTCCCAAGTTGGATATGCATAAATTTGACGGTTCTCACACGTCCGCATGGCTAGCACAAATGGAGCAGTATTTCCAATTGAATCATATCATAGATGAGGGGACTAAGCTTATGGTGGGCACCATGTACTTGGACAATGAACGATGGCAATGGAAGGAATGGCATCAACGTTGCAATGGACATTTTCAGAATTGGGCCCAATTTGCCAAAACTCTTCGCAGTCGCTTTGAACAGGATGACTCTTTTTTGGGGCGTCTCACTAAGCTCCGACAGACGGGTACAGTGGAGGAATATATTACTGCTTTTGAAGCCTTAGCCTTCTGCACTAGGGGTCTCACAGATGAGTTCTACATGGAATGCTTTATCAGCGGTCTTAAAGAAGCCATCAAAGCTCAGGTTCTACTCCACCACCCTCCCACATGGACAGAGGCTTGCCAGGTAGCCCGTAAGGTGGAACGTGCATTAACAGCCCAATCCAGCTGCCCCAACTTCCTCGCTAAAGGTCGTCCCTCACAGGCTCCCAATATGACTCAGACACTTAAGATTCAAAAGGTGTCACCTGCGGAAATGGCCGAAAGAAGGGAGCAAGGACTATGTTACTACTGTGATGAAAAATATTCCCCGGGTCATAAATGCAAAGAGCACAAGTTTTTTCAAATAGATGCCACTGACTACAGCTCCACCGAGGAAGATCCACCACTTGAGGAACCGGAGGCGATCGAAGAAGATAACCAAAGGGAGATTGTATCTGATGAACCAATTATTTCACTAAATGCATTGGCAGGAATTTCTTCCCCTCAAACTCTCAAAATCAGGGGTTTTCTTAAACATCGCCCCGTAGTAGTCTTGATTGATAGTGGAAGTACCCATAATTTCATCCATCAAAAGATCGCTGAAGCAGCACATTGTTTCGTCCGGGCAGTTTCTAACTTCCAAGTCCAGATTGCAAATGGGGGCACAATGAAATGTGAAGGTCGCTGTGAAAATGTCAAAATTCAAATGGGGGATTATCAATTGAAAACCCACATGTTTGCAATACACATGGGGGGTTGCGACATTGTCCTAGGCACGGAATGGCTCCGCACTCTTGGGCCAATCACAATGGATTTCCAGGAGTTATATATGAGTTTTAAGCAGAACAACTCCACACACACCCTCCGTGGACTACAGGCGGGAGCTCCCTCTATCATCAGCTCGCATAGGATGGAAAAATTGTTAAAAAAGGGCCATCATGGAGTGGTAGCTCAATTTAATGCCATCTAGGTAGTAGACACCATGCCTCTGCCAATTCATCCTGAGATGCAACAGATTGTAGATAAACATCGGACGGTCTTTGACAAGCCTCATGAGCTTCCACCCTCGCGAGGGGAACATGATCATAGCATCACATTGGTTCCAGGGGCCCAACCCCCAAATGTGCGGACATACAGATATCCGTTCACCCAAAAGAATGAAATAGAAAAAATCATCAAGGAATTGTTGGAAGCAGGTGTCATTCGTCCCAGCATTAGTCCTTATTCATCCCCAGTGGTCATGGTCCTCAAGAAAGATGGGGAGTGGCGGATGTGTCCCGACTTCAGGGCCCTCAATAAGTTAACCGTCAAAGATAAATTTCCCATCCCGGTGGTTGACGATTTGCTGGACGAACTCAATGGGGATCAATTCTTCACTAAGTTGGATCTTCGCTCAGGCTACCACCAAATTCGCATGAAGGAAGTCGACATTCCCAAGACAGCTTTCAGAACTCATGAAGGCCATTATGAGTTCCTGGTCATGCCATTTGGTCTCTGTAATGCCCCCTCTACTTTTCAGAGCCTTATGAATCACCTCCTCAAACCATATCTTAGAAAATTTGTCCTTGTCTTCTTCGATGACATCCTCATCTATAGTGGCACTTGGGCGGCACATCTTCAGCATGTAGATCTACTCTTGCAACTGCTTCGCACGCATAAATTATTTATCAAGATGTCTAAGTGTGCGTTTGGCATGGAAGAAGTTGAGTATTTGGGCCACATTGTGGGGCGTGAAGGTGTCAAGGTGGACCCCAAAAGGATCCAGGCAATGCAAGAATGGCCTCAACCTAAGACCTTGAAAAGCTTGAGAGGATTTTTGGGTCTCACAAGCTATTATCGTAAATTTGTCCGCAACTATGGCCGCATAGCGAAGCCCCTAACGCAACTCCTAAAGAAAAATTCCTTCTTCTGGAACGAGGAAGCACAACAGGCATTTACCGCTCTCAAAACCGCCATGTGTTCCACTCCCGTCTTAGCACTACCGGACTTCACCAAATCATTTGTCATTGAATGTGATGCTTTGGGAACAGGTATTGGAGCGGTCTTAATGTGGGAAGGGCGACCATTGGCCTTCACCAACCAACAACTAAGTGGGAGGAATCTGGGCCAATCTACCTACGAGAAGGAAATGATGGCCATCTTACATGCAGTCGAGACCTGGCGACCTTACTTGTTGGGGCGACGTTTCCAAATCCGCACAGATCATCACAGTCTTAAATATTTTTTGGAGCAACGCCTATCTTCCCCACAACAAAATAAATGGTTAGCCAAAATGCTGGGATATGATTATGAGATCATTTACAAGAAAGGGAAAGACAACAGGGTAGCAGATGCATTGTCACGCCAATTTGAGGAGGAAAGTACTCTGCTAGCAATTTCCCTCCCCATTCCAGACTGGATTGAAGAGGCTCGCAGGGAATGGTTTTCACATCCTGGGCTCTCCCAACTCATTTCTCAATTGCAGGTAGATCCTAATTCCAGCAAGGGCTACTCGTGGCAGAATGATATTCTTCGCTACAAGGACAGAGTCGTAATATCACCAACATCCACCCTCAAAAGTCGCATTTTGGCAGAATTGCACTCATCTCCCATTGCAGGACAGTCGGGCTTTCAGAAGACGTATGCTCGCACCAGAAGATCATTTTTTTGGGCCGGCATGAAACAGGACATCCTTACCTTCGTAGCAGAATGTGACGTCTGTCAACGCCACAAAGGGGAAACCGTCAACACACCAGGCACATTACAACCATTGCCCATTCCGGCGTCAATTTGGACGGAGGTCTCCATGGATTTCATTACAGGTCTTCCAAAGTCTGGGAACAAGTCAGTCATCATGGTGGTTTTGGACCGAATGTCGAAGTATGCTCATTTCTGCGCCATACCCCAACCATTTACACCAACTTTGGTTGTTCAAACTTTCATGGATCAGATCTTCAAATTGCATGGCATGCCCACTTCTATTGTGTCTGACCGCGACCCAATCTTCACCAGTAATTTTTGGCAGGAGCTCTTCAGAATACAAGGCACTCAACTCAAACTCAGTACTTCATATCATCCGCAAACAGATGGTCAAACCGAAGCCGTCAACAAATGTCTAGAAACCTACCTTAGGTGTTTCACTTCAGAAAAGCAACACCTTTGGGTACAGTGGTTACCTCTGGCGGAATGGTGGTATAACACCAACTATCATGCCACCACCAAAATGACTCCCTATGAAGCAGTCTATGGACAACTTCCGCCTTCCCCTACTTCTTATCTCACGGGGTGCTCCAAAGTACAAGCCGTGGATCAACTCCTACAACACCGCGCAACCATGCTTGCCCATCTGTGCGAGAATCTTCATCAAGCTCAGAACCGTATGAAGCAACAGGCTGACCAACATCGCTCAGAGCGCCAATTTCAAGAAGGGGATCAGGTGTTTTTGAGGCTACAACCATATAAGCAAACATCACTCAAAGACAAGGGTTGTCAAAAACTCTCTCCAAAATTCTACGGACCATACCAAGTACTTCAGCGCATTGGAGAAGTGGCTTACAAGTTGGCTTTGCCACCTACAGCAAAAATCCACCCAATTTTCCATGTATCGTGCCTCAAGAAAGTGATTGGGAACAATTGCCGAGTTCAAACCAGTCTACCTGAATTGGATGAAGAAGGGTCAATCTGGCTTCAACCTGAACAGGTTCTAGACACACGAGACAAGCACCTGCGCGGCCGCATGATTAAGGAAGTCCTCGTCAAATGGAAAGACACCTCTCCGGAAGATGCAACTTGGGAACCAGCCACTATTCTTTAGCAGTTTCCGCAACTTCAGCCTTGAGGACAAGGCTAGACTTAAGGGGGAGGGCATGTTAGGGTCCCACCCTAACCCCCTTATTTATGTCATGGGATCACGTCATAGTCAAGAGTCAATAAAGCCCATATTAATATTTGTAAGTGGTTAACCCGCAATTAATGATGGGACCACAGTTAGTTGCAAATGGGTGGTAGTATTAGATAGATGGTAAATGGGCGGTAGTATTAGATAGATGGTATTAATAAAACCCACGGTATTGGCCCGTGGTATTGCATGTATGAGTCATATATAAAGGATAGAGACTCCCTGCGAGGAGTATCGTGTCTTGTTTTGTAATCGAGCTCTGCTCTATTGGAGGTTGCCCCCTCGAAGAGGCCTGTGAACATTTCTCTCTGAGTAATAAAATCATTGCTATTCTGTGTTCTGGGTATATTTTCTTCGCATATTCTGTGTTCTGGGTATCTTTTCTTCGCATATTCTATGTTCGGTATTACTTTGCAGGTTAAGAGCATAACAGTCTTGGGCAGCAACATGATATATTGTGGATGGGTTGTGCAACGAATACATGGAGCATGGGCAGTAGCATGATGGGCAGCATTATGAGATCATGTGCATGGGCAGCACAATGATACATTAGCAAGGGCAGCAGCATGATGATGATGCACATTAGTTTGAGCAGTGTTATGATGGATAAGATCATGGACATGGACAGCCGCATGAGGTAGTATGCAGTGGTACAACTAGAGAACTAGATGCAGCATGATGATAGGTATCAGTTGAAGCAAAATGTCTTCAACTGGTCTCATCGTTATAGGAGATGATCTATGCTTAGATCTAGATAAAGTCAAAGTGTTGACCTCTGTTGTAAATGTACTCTCTCTCTCTTTCTCTGCTGAACTTTGAAGATAAAAGAAGATTTGATCAAAGGGTTTCCCCACACATTGTGGGGTTTGTCCCTGGCTCACGCCATATCTTGTGTCCTCTTGCCTTGGCTTGTCTTCTGTGTTTTATATTTATGTTCTATCTGCAGTTTATCGTAATGTTGATGTGATTGTTAACTGTGAAAATTTAAATAAATTGCTCTAGCATAGAACATACCTAAACTTAACAATTAACTCGTAGGCTCCTTTTGCTAACACTCACTTAACAATATAGGGGCCCATCCATAAAGACTTGAATTTACCTGCTCCCAATTTATCAGATTCCTGGTCATAAAGCAAGACCAAGTCACCTTCTAAGAAGACACGGGGTTTGACATTCTTGTCGAACTGCACCTTGACTCGTTTCTTATGGGCTTCGTTAGCCAAAGCAACATCACAACAGGTTTCATCCAATTGGATTAGTTCCAAGAAACGAGCTTCCTCTTCTGAAGTTCCGGGGAGAAGGTCAATTGCGAGTTTGAGGATGAGATTTCACACTGAACTGGTAAGATTGCTTCTAGGCCATACAGCAGTTGGAAAGGTGTAAACCCAGTTGCATTCCTTACCAATGTTCGGTATGCCCATAAGGCTGAGTACAAGATCAGGTGCCAACTCCTTTTGTGGACTCCAATCATCCTTTGCGGCATGCGTTTCAGGACCTTGTTGATTGCTTCAACCTGTCTGTTGGCCTGCGGGTAATATGGAGTAGAGCTGTTGTGAGACAACCCTAATTTGGTAGCTAATTCGACCATCATGTGATTGCGAAAATGTGATCCATGATCTGTGACTATAGCCTGTGGAATGCCGAATCTGGCGACTACATGATTGAAAAAGAAAAGGGCAGCTGTTTCACCAGTGTTATCTAATGTAGGCATCGCCTCCGCCCATTTGGTAAAATAGTCAACTGCGACTATGATATACCCATGCCCCCCTGTCGAGGTGGGGTTACATGTCATGAAATCGATGTCCCCTTTGGCGAATGGCCCAACAGCAACTATTGGTTGCAGAGGTGCGGGTGGTCTTCTGGTTTTGCTATCGAAAATTTGACATGCATGGAAACTTCTTACTGCAGTTATGCAATATTTGAACATTGTTGGCCAGAAGTATCCTGCTCGTAAAAAAATTTGCGCCGTAGCGTAACCAGATTGATGCTCCCCACACGCGCCTGAATGGCAATCATTAGGGCTTTTTCGGCCTCCTCATGGGTGAGACACCTCCTCAGAACTGTATCGACACCACGACGGTAAAGTGTTTCACCGACGATCATGTAGTCTTTTGATTGGTATCAAATACGTTTTTGTTCGGAGCGGGAGGTATTAGGCTTATACTTTTGGGTTTGGAGATAAATGATTATATCTCCATACCACGGATTGCTTGAAGATATCAGAAACAAAGATTCATCCACGATTGTTTCTTCGGATGTTTCATCGTTGGATGATGATGGGAGATCGCATAATAATTCTGCGAAAACCAGGGCTTTCTTTGACTTGGATTTTACAAATTCCAGATCAAACTTTTGTAGAATTGCTATCCATTTTGAATATTTTCCCCCCAGCAACTGTCGCGACAATATATAAGTCATGGGGTTGCAATCTGACAGAATGGTAGTTTTTCGAAAGAGGACATAGTGTTGAAATCTCTGTATCGCTTGAACAACTGCGAGCGCTAGCTTTTCAACATAACAATATTTTCTTTCTGTATCATTTAAGTTCTTACTCAAATAATATATAGGATTTTCAATTCCATTGCCTTCTTGAACTAAAACCATTGCGATGGTTGTATCCGCTGCAGCCAGATACAGGTTAAAGTCTTTTTGATAATCAGGAGCGTACATTAATGATGCTTTCATTAGGGATTCTTTTAAAGCATCAAAAGAAGCTTGCGCAACCTGATCCCAGACGAAGGGCACTTCCTTTTTCAATAGACATGTATAACCTTTAGTAAGTTAGGCGTAATTTGGAGTGAACCTCCTCAGAAAGTTTGCTTTCCCTTGGAGTTTCTGAATCTGAAGCAAATTTGAAGGTGGAGGCAAATTAATGATTGCCTGAACCTTACATGGGTCGAGACGAATCTCATCCTTTGAGACTACAAAGCCAAGTAAACGACCAGAACTGACACAGAACACACATTTGTGTGGATTGAGTCGTATCTTGTAGTGTCGGCAACGTAGAAATATCGCTCTTAAATGTTGCGGATGATCAGTCCACTTTCGCGAATGAGCCGGAAGGTCGTCGAGATATGGTTGAACGATGTTTTTGATGTCATGGAAGGTATAATTCATTGCCCTCTGAAATGTTGCCCCTGCGTTCTTTAAACCAAAGGGTAATTTGCGATATGCGAATGTGCCCCATGGACAAATGAATGCAGTCTTTGACTGGTCCTATGGGTGGATATTTATTTGATTATACCCGGAGAATCCATCCATAAATTAAAAGATTTTGCATTCGACGCACTCATCAATTATCTGGTCAATGAAGGGTGTAGGGTAGTTGTCTTTTGGACAAGCTTGATTTACATCCCTATAATCGACGCACACTCTAATCGTTCCTTGTTTTTTCATAACAAGAACAATGTTCGATACCCAATCGGTTAGAGGAACCGGGTAAATGAAACCAGCATGGAGGAGCTTTTCAACTTCCGCCTTGATGGCAGCGGCTTTCTTGGGGTGCACCTGCCGTAGCCATTGTCGTACTGGTTTGACATCTGGATACATCTTAATTTCGTGTTCAACAATACTCGAGTCAATGCCTGGCATTTCATTATATGACCAAGCAAAGAAATCTCTAAATTCACGAAAAAGAGCGTTATATATTTCCAGTTCTGAAGGAGAACAACATTTGCCAACATAAATATTCTCTACAGCATTGTTTTGGTCGAGATATTTATGGCGATAGTCTCTTCAATGTTGGACAAGTTTCGCTCGGAATCCACCGTGTTCACGGTATTTGATAGGAAATCAAAAACTGAAGGATGATGAAGGTCGTCAGGAATATCTTCTTCACAATCCAGAAGAAGGGAACGATGGTGGTAATCTTCCCATGGTGCCCCTTCAATTATCATTGATTGAACAATTCCTTCATCGGTGTAATGCACTCGCGACCAAGGATCTGAAGGGGTGCCATATTCCTTAGACCTATCTATCCAAACGCTTGATGAGTGTTGATTTGGGTTTGCCTCCCATGCTAGGAACATTGATTGCTACAATATTTCCATTGGGCTTGGAGGCAATACCTGCGTATGATCCATGTTTATATCGCTTTTTGAGATCTTTTCAATCGAAGATATCATATTGCAGGTTCCTACCGATGCTACTTCCGCGAGATTTATTGGAGGCAGAAGGGCAAAAGCTCCCATTAATATAGGGTCTTTTAGTAGGCCTACTCCGATATTTTGAAGCGAATGGGGGCTTCCATGGATCATTGGAATGCTTCCCGTAACTTGAGAACCATTGGGGAGGAAAGTTTGTTGATCGATGATTGTAATCCCTCCTTGAAAGGGAAATGCAATCTTCCTAAAATAGGTCGACACAATAGCAGCCATAGCATATATCCATGGTCTTCCTAGTAGGATGTTGTAATCGAGGTTTCCGTCGATTACTTCGACATCTATTTCTATTGTTTTCCCTCCTAGTTCAACCTGCAAGTTACTTAGAATACCATATGGGGTATATGTTCGTCCGTCGAATGCTTTTAATGTCGCCGAAGATCGCGACAAGGTTGGAGATCCTAAGTTTTTCCAGCAACTCATCGACATAATACATGTAGATGCCCCCTCATCAATAATTGTTCAATGAACAGTTTTGTTGAGGGCTTTCACTTGAATAAGGAAAGCTAGTTGAGCTGATAACTGAGGATCGTATCCTTTATGATTAAAGGACACAAGATTGGAATCCTTTGGGTCTATCCCACCGATAGCTGATAATAAAGCCTGCTTTTGGGATGGAGAATTTTGCAGTACCTCAAGTGTTGACATAGCGGATGGCAATTGGGCCAGATCTTCCACTATATCATAATGTTGTGCTGCTCTAGCACGAGGATTAAATGTCGACTTGTGTACTACTCCCTTTGGCGGTTTTATTGTCAGCTCACGAATGATGGGCGGCATAACTTCTGTCGAAGTTGTTGTCGAACTACTAGGTTGATCTTTATCCTTGTTGTTCAACAGCTGTGGATTCCCGTAATCTTTGTTCCTTGTCAATATCAAAGCATCATTTTGTTGTTTGGAAACCGACAACATTATCACTTGAGACGGGGAAGCATTTCCACTGTCAACCAGATTTGTTCTTGGATTCGGGAATGGATCAGTCAGTACTGCTGAGGTCTTTGTATTCTTGAAGAATTTTTTAAGCTGAGCTTTATACGGACAATCTGATGTCCAATGATCCTCATCGCATATAAAGCATGAATGATTTGTTTTCCTATTTCTAGAATGGTTTGTAGAAGATTTTTCAGGTGATGATTCCCCCTGTTTCTTCTTCTTCCCTTTATTTTTCTTCTTGCCTCCTGGTTGCTTGGTTTCTTTGCCTTTATCTGTCGAGACGGCATTTACTTCCGAGGCAAGAAGTTCTTCTTTTGAATTTTGACTAGAAATCTTACGGGCCTTTTTAGATGTAGCCTTTTTCGATTTCGTGTCTGTCGTGCCAATCACGCCATCGCTGGCATGAGAGTCATTGTTTGATTTAGGAGGAGGGGGAACCGAAAATTCTGGTCTGGGAGCATCAGGTATTTTATCGTAGAGCGTGCCAGACTGAGTGTAAATCAAGTCTAAATATTGCGCACGAGCGATAACTTGCTCTTCGGTGACGACTCCCCCTTTTGCCACATCTTCTGTAATGGAAGGTAACAAAGACTTAATAAACCATTCAACTAAAAGCTGATCAGGAACATATGTTTTTACCATTCTACGATGACATCGCCACTCATGTATATGATCAGATATGTGAGTGGCCATTGTTTGTTTGAAATTGGTAAGAAGTTCTGTTCCCATTTCGTACCTTATCGGTAACTGAAAATGGGTTAAAAAGGTTGTGGCTAGGGTACTGAAGTTGTCAAACGAAGCTCTGGGCAATTTGATATACCATTTTGCTGCCAGACCAGTTAACGTCCTCTGAAAAAGGTGAAGCCTAATCGAATCATCATTTAGGGTGTTTGATGAACACCACAGATGAAAGGTCATCACATGATTCGACGGATCTTCACCCGGATTTCCATTAAATTTAGGAATATCTGATGGAAGTTTATGCGGAATCGCTGGCCACCAAGGGGTGTAAGCGATTGGATCTTTTGTTAACCGATTTAGGTCTGGTAACTCTAAAGTCGCCACGAAGGGTAACTGTTGATTCAGGTTAGGCAAAGCATACCCACGATAAGATGGAATCGCCTAAACAGTTGGTCTTTTCATACCAGCATAATGCATTTGATGTTGGTAACTTTGGTAAGGTTGATGGTCATAACCATTATAGAATGGTTGATTTTGACCGTTTTGAATATACGGCTGCCCACTATTTGCAAAGATTTGTTGCTTAGATCCTTGGTATACTTGTTGGAATTGCGGTTGTTGGTATTGCACCAGCCATGGTTGCGAAGCCATGTTCTGTTGCCCAATACTGACCGTTTGACCAAGATGTGGGGTAATTGTACCCGTTTGGGCCTGTGTCATTCCACCAGTCGGCGATTGTGGTTGAGTCGCAGGGTCAAGAGGTCGTTGCATTACAACTTGAGAAACTTGAGGTTGGCATACAACAGGCAGCGCTTGTACTTGTGACACCGTCACAATAGCTGGCGTAGTTGGTATATTTGACATAGGTAAACATTGTTGCATTGAATATACAACTCTTGGTTGTTGAGGCAGTATCGGCACCCAACCGCTAGATGTAATTCCAGCATAACCTCAATTTTGTTGTGAACTCCCGTATGGTTTTCCTCTCGGAGGAGACAATGAAAGGGTATACTGCCCCCCATACGGCGGTAATCCGGTACTTAAAGGAATGGTTTGCCCTTGGGGACCGGATTGCCCAAATTGACACCCTGAAGGATCAATTTGCTGAGTCTCAACATAAGAGTTTCCATATACTATTCCGGATGAACAAACAGGAACAGACCATACTGTCAAAATAGCCCCTGAGCGGGCCCCTTCTAGTGATTGAGAGCTAGTTGGGACAGATGGTATATCGGCGACCATTGTTGGAGTGACAGCAGGAAGTTCTTCCGTCGCTGTGCCGGACGACACAGTCCTAGATGTCGACGGTTTTTCAGACATTTCTAATCTATCCAAAAGATTACCTAGCGCTTCTATAGGAGCTTCCGATGGCGGTAGACTAATTTCTAAAGAAGAAGGATACAGAGTGATCCCGACTCCAAATTGTGATGGAGTACTAGATGTAGGATCCTCCACAATCTCTTCTATAGCAATCAGACCAGGTGGAAGAGGTAGACCGTCAGGTCCATAAAATATTTCTGGTGCCGAAGAAGGTATGGAATCTACAGCGACAGATGTTTGGGGAATAACACTCTCCGAACCGGTTGTAGATGAAACTAGTTCAGTAAAACAAGTGTTTACCTTCAAACTAGGATCAGAGCTACTGTCCCTCGGTGGCTGATGAACTTCTTCAGTAAAGGCAGGGATACCAGAAATGTTTGGAGTAACCGAAGTCTCTGACGGTGTTGGAACACTTGTTCTAACTTTACCAGGAGATTTGGAACCGGTTAAACGAGTTTGCTTTGTCCGCAATATTTTCGATTCCGGAGACAAAGACAGTTGACTCGTAAGCCTCCACGAACGACAGGTTTTCAATTGACTTTCTTCCACGATTGCGGATTACTCGATCAACTAAAAATAAAGGGGAAGTATGTTTCCGAATTTAGATGAATTTTAGACGCTTTGACACAACTTGTTTTTTCAATTTTAACGAGTCGAGAAAAAACAAAAGATGACTCTAGTCGCCTTCGATTTTTAATGAGCCTGAAGTGAAAAGTGCTCAGATGGACCTTTTCCATTAAGGAGTCTGAAAAGGAACGAAAGGCACTGCTCTGGAAATCTAGACAGATGGATTACCAAACCAATCGCAAAACTGCAGAATACTTTTTACGGTACGACAGTCAATCTTCCTGAATGTTGTGTTCAATGCATTTCGATCGATAGGGCGGCAGACACGGCTTCCTATGGATAAATGATTAAGCCTATTGTGATCTCCCAAAATATACTCGACGGTACGTGGGAGCAAAAGTCCGTACTGGAACTTATCATCTCAAAGTGGAGGAATCACCCAACCAACAATGAAAACAACAGTTACCAGGCTTTACAACGCCGGAATACATCTCTAGCCTAGACTTCTAGATGTTGTGCGTTAGATTTCAAAGCATTGTTATATTCATTAAATTTATTTTATAGTTGATCTTGCTTAAGAAATTTTCCTTTCAGGTTCACCGCGTGATGTAGATGTACAATTCCAAAAATGCAATCTTAGATGATAAACAGTCGTTTTATCTTCTTTGTGCAATGAAAATCCTAGCTACTAAGGAAAGAGAGACAGTATTCTTTCAGCAAAGAGCATAGAACGCACACTATATGCACTATCCTAAATCAAACCAATCAAACAGTCTAAATGTAAATGCACATGCATGTATTTGTTTTCAGCCTTCTTAATATGAGAATGATAAAAAGAAAGCTAATGCGCAAATTTGAATTATTTTTTCAAAGCGACAATTACTAACAAGTTTCTTTTCAAAACCAAAATGAAGACAATGACAACACTTTTGCGATTTGGAAATGAAAACTTGCTTTCGACACTAGAAAAACTCTTAATTCAGATCAAATACAATAGTAACAGGGTAATCGACTATCAAGAACAATCAGATTCTCTTCTATGACTGAAAACGACACTTGCGACACTTTCAAATCAAGAAACGACAGTACAATTATGTTACTTCTTTGTAAAGGAGAACTGAAAATGACTCAAAAAATACATAAAAAAATTTACAGTTCTTTGCACAATGGAGGCGGAATAATAGCAAGGAAAAGGGTTTCAAAAAGAGGTGTACTAACTACAGGGAGCAAAACTCTTGAATAGATCTGAAAAGAGTGAACACAGAAACCAAAATTTAGGAACAGTGCCTAATTTGATCAGCGCACCTGTAACACAGTGAAACTGAAATGCAACGCACCTACTACACTCGGGAAGTGCGCTGAATTTGAGATTCACAGAATAGACAGTGCACTGGACCAGGGACGCGACTTTGATTGGGTTTCGGGTCATAGTTTGCAGTTCAGTTCAGGGATTTTGGTCGAGCAAGTGGTAATCAGTAAATCAATCACAGGGGTAGATCTAAGGAGGTTACTAGATCCACCACGAGGGCAATTAGAAATTTTGTAAATCAATTGTTTAATTCATAAACAAAACCCGAAGATTGACTGAAGCAGCATTGATCTACTTTGCATTTGCATAGAAAATGCAGTTCGAAGGCTAGCTAGCTTGACTTCAGGCTCTGTCTGTAAGTTTATAAAGTAAACAAATGTAGATAAACAATCAATCTATTCGCTCCCCAGCGGAGTCGCCATTTTTTTACAGGGAAAATTTTCTATGCAGAACTGCTAACCCCACTAAGGCTGGTAGCTACCTTAGAAACAAACAAATTAAAACTACTTTCATTTTCCTTTATGAAAGATAGATGAGAGAAGAATAAAGGAGACCAACCTCTGTCTTGCGCTTGGTTCCTTGCTTGATTCCTCTCTCTTCTGATAGTCTTTTTCTACTTGCTTTCTTGTATACCCAGCTTCACAGAGTACCTGTAGAATCAAAGCAGCATAACACTATACGAGAACATGGATCTATTATCATAAACAATCTAGGATCAAATGTAAATTGACCATACAAATGCATAAAACATAAATCACACAAGAGTATGGAGGAAAACTTGAATAGCTTTATTGATAATCAAGAAAGAGCCAAGAGAGTTACAACCAATCATTCTGACCCAGCATCATCCTCTCAGCAAGTGAGCCCTTCTTCACCTCATTAACAGCTTATATCACCCAACACTATGATGTTGCCTCAAGAAACCAACAGCAATTCCTTACAAGATGCAAAATTCCAGCCTCTGGATCTCTGGGATGAGGGATCCATATATAGATGTCTGCAAGGGAGATGAGTCAGCTTGTGATTTGATTAGTGTCTTCCCTCTGATAGTTCTTGATTCCACTTGGAGATTGATGATCTCTTACTCATCCCTGGTTGAATTCAGAGAGGCAAGTGTCCCAGGAGAAGTTTCTGGAAGATTCCATGCCTCTCCACCTCGCGGATTGACACTGTCATTTGTCCCTTCTTGCCCATCGCACCCCATAGATGGGCTTTTTGAAATGCAACGCACCTACTGTGTGTATTTAGGTGAGATGCAACGCACTTTGCCTATGGAGCAGGTGAAATGGTCCAGTTTTGACTAGTTCTGAGCAGTTTTTCATGGAGAACTTCTGGGAGAAGCTATAATCAGTGGACCTTGTTCTTTTAGGGGTTGGAACAACACTTTTAGGGACTTAGGAGCCCTTAGTTTATGGGCATTTATTCTTGGGGTTGTAGTGCCCAAAAATGTCTATAACAACAACGCCTCATGTACACTGCACCATTGTACAACATGTACACAATACCACATGTACACAGTACCACGCGCACAACAGGTATGAGACACCACATGTACACAGTGCCACATGCATGACATGTACATAGCACCACATGCACACAGCGCCACTTGTAAAACATGACACATCACCACATGCACACAACACCATATGTACATAGCGCCACATGTACAACATGCACGCAACACCACCTGTTCATACCACTGCATATCCAAATTGTACATAGCATCATCTGTACACAGCATTGCATATCCAATCATGTGTATAACACCATATGAAATATTTGCACAACACTATCTGTACCATCCTATACATAACACTACATAAACAACATGTACACACACTGTATATACACAA